>JAJDMX020000059.1:0-145882 GCA_022345685.2 Nothomitra cinnamomea | reverse complement strand
AATAGTGCGCACAAGTAGAGAAGGACGAGAGATGTCTGCAAAAGAAATAGGGTATAAAGTGGGCATATCAAAAGACTTAACATTACGGGTTCTACATACTCATGGGTTACGAAAATGGAAGCATACTTGGAAGCCTGGCTTAATTACAGAAATGAAAAAGGCACGATATGAATTTGCAGTGAAACATAAAGACTGGACAATTGAAGATTGGAAAAATGTCATATGGTCCAATGAGACAAGTGTAATGCTAGGGCATAGACGTAGTATGGTAAGAGTTTGGAGAACTAAAGAAGAACAGTATGACAGTACAGTCATTAAAACTCGATAGAAAAAGACATCAGAATTCATGTTCTGGGGCTATTTTTCATATGACAAAAAGAGTCCAATGCACATTTAGACTCCGGAGACGGTACAAGAGCAACAAGCAGCAAACAGAGAACTGGAGATAATCAACACTATCCATGAACCTCAACTCAAAACTGAATAGAAACTTAATAAAGCTATGCAACGTCTAAATCTTAGACGACAGCCTGCTGGTAGAAAATCAGTTTGGAGATTTACTGAAAAGACCGGAAAACTTGTTAGAAAGTTGAAATCAGAAGGCATCGATTAGTACCGATACAGTAAAGTCATTCTTATGAAGAAACTTCTTCCATTTGCAAAAGAATGTACGAAAGATAGACCAAAAACGATTGTACAAGAAGATAATGCTCCAGCTCATACACATCGGGCTCAGGCAGAAATCTATAACATATTCGGTGTCCAGCAACTTTTATGGCCCGGAAACTCTCCAGATCTTAATATGATTGAGTTGTCTTAAGCTCACTTAAAGAAAGTAACTACTAAAACCAGCCCTCTTAAAACACGAAGTGAGGCAGTCAATGCATGGTCTAAGGCATGGAAAGATCTTGAGCAAAGTAAGATTCAGCGGTGAATTAAGCGCATAGTTAATCACTTGGAAACAGTTCGGCTTTTAGAGGGTGGAAATCACTATCGTGAGGGTCATGCTTAACTAGCTGCTTAACTAGACTTTAGTGATGCGATGCCTAAGCGAGTTGTCCGAAGACTTTTGCGCCTAGCCTCCGTAGTATTTAACCCATTAATTAAGTAATATTAAAGTTATTCACAATTCAACTAAAGCGTGCGATAGCTAAGTGCTTAATTAATGATTCTATCAACTCAGAATTTTGAATACCACCCATTTGCAGCCTTCACTGTGTCTAAATATCACAGACAGCCCGAGCCTCATCAGGAACGCCATGGACACGGGAGTGGTGCTGGAACCATTGGACCGAATCACAAGCCTATGGGACATGGACGACACAGACGACACGGCAAGAATGAACTGAATACGAGAATGAGCGGCACTTGCCATGGGGACGTGGGGGCCGGAACAAGGGTTCGCACAATCAGCGCTCTCAGCGCTGATAGCGCGACCTGCAGCAGCTCAGTAAATTACCCACACCCCTGTCAAGATAACAACCTCAGCCAGCCACAGTACCGCCAAAAAGTCTAGCCAGAAAGCGACCAGCCAACAGGAACTACCACGACCTACAGACAAGAAATTGTTGGTCATGGGCGACGGACCAGAAGAGCTAAGAAACACTTAGTAGCTGAAGAACACGTCAGCCAGGTATAGTGGGAAGCTCAGGTATGGATAGAGAGTATGAGTCATGATGACTCGGGTTTCATTAGTGGACTCAGCGTGAGTCGGATATGAGTCACGCCAAAGAAAATACACCTCAAATGATACGAGTCGCCCGTTGGCAGGTGGCTAAAAGATCAGTGAAAAGGCAGCTATAAATATAGCGTTGGAATCTTAGGGAAAGCGTCTTTCCTTTTCCCTTCACTGAAAGTCTTATTAGTTTAGCAATATAAAGCTTCGTACCAAGAACCATCGCCCAAGATATCTTTTGATATAAGTTACAGTAGGACCGTTTCGCTATCCCAGTATACAAGACTAACATAATTGTCTTACGGTCATCCAAAGAATGCCATACTATATACCTGAACACTAAGACAAACTAGGAGACGAGACCTCATCAGAGTCAGATCGTCATACTATATTCCTTTTATCAGCTTATTTAGGAGCTCTGGTACTAGCATCTCCCATATCTCCTGTGTACACTTAATTATAAAGTTTATTATAGTTTGATTATTGCCCATACCCTTAAGCTCAGGATTTATTATATTAATTTCTGTCTTTAACATCTTCCAAAAGTTTTCTATAGAGTTTAAGTTCAACAAATATAATGATTAAAGTATAACTTTTATCTTCATTGTAATATAAAGCTTTAAAGAGTGAAAACTGCAACTATAATTTAGTAGTAGTATGTCAATGTACTGCATGCAGTTAATAAGCTAAGAGATATTTAAGCCTTATTTTATATATATATACAGAATGTTGTTTCTGGAAGAAACAGTAATTAGTTCTATAGGAAAAATCAATCTCATTGTATAGAGTAATGCAAAATCTCATATCTTTATAACCTTAAGTCAAAAGCCTTATAATATTACTATAATCACACTCAGTATTTAGTTTGACATCTTTTATACTATTTTAACAATCTAGAAAATTTAGTTTCAAGGTAAGATTTAATACTTATTTCTTTAAAAAAAGCTATAATTTTATATACTTTATATATAGAGATATTATTTTATTTAAAAATACTATTGTGCTCAAAAATTATAAAAAAGTATTTAACAAAGATTTCAAGATTATTATAGACATTTTGAGCTATAAGCTATTATAAATATAAAAGTAATACAAAGACCATTGAATCAGATTGTAAATAAAGTCCTATATTATAAGTATTTTAAGCCTTAGGCTATAAGATATTGCAAATATAAAAATAGTGCAGAAATTATTAAATTAGATTATGAACAAGATGTTATTAAATATAGTATATAGCTAAGAGAGCTGATAACTAAATATGAATAATGACAGAATTTACTAAAAGTATTCTATCTAAAGTAATAGAGTGTAAATTTCTAAGTCTATATACTATATGTTATATATAGTAATTAAAAAACATAAAACAATATTTCGGTTAAGCAATTCTTACTCAGTGAACTGGACTAACTTCTATAATTTTAAGAGAGCAATACTATTGTCATGAACATCTTGAGCTTTATCAGGAATGCTATGGACATAGGAGTAGTGTTAGAACCATTGAACTGGGTTGCTAGCCATAGGACACGAATGGCTCGGCAAGGATGAACTGAATACGAGGATGAGCAGTACTTGCTATGAGAATGTGGGGGCCAAAACAGGGGTTTGCACAATCAGCGCCCTCAACGTTGAGAGCATGAGTTGGAAGTAAGTCACGCTGAGAAAAGAGCATCTCAAATGGTATAAGTCACCTGTTAGTAAATGGCCAAGAAATCAATGAAGAGACAACTATAAATATAGCATTGGAGTCTCAGGGAAAGCATCTTTCCTTTCCTCATCACTGAAAGTCTTGTTAGTTTAGCAATATAAGCTTCGTACCAAGAACCATCACCCAAGATATCTTTCAATATAAGTTGCGGTAGAACCGTTTCGCTATCTTAGTATACGAGACTAGTATACCTATTTTACGGTCACCTCAAAGAATGCCACGTCGTGTACCTGAACACCAAGACAAACTAGGAAATGAGACTTCATCAGAGTCAGATCGTCACAACTGTAATGGTAAAGGCTTTAGATATCATGAGATACATAATACCAGTATACCTTATTTGGACTTAGGTATTCTAAGTAACTTAATTTGTAAATAAGTTTTCTTATTGATAAAGACTAGAATTACTTTCTAGCTAGAATTTAACAAAGCAATGTGTAATTATATCTTTTGATATCTTAGATAATAAAATTTAATTGTTAAGTAACAAACTTCCAAATAATATATTTGATAAAAAGAAGAAGCAAGCACTTTCCATAATTGTCAGTATTTGTTTTAAAGTTAAACTCTCTAGATGGCTAAAACAGTGTAAACGACGTCAGGCCAAATGTCAAGCATAGTTACAGCAATATTATAAGACTCTTAAAGCTAGAGTAATAGAGATATGATACTTTGCATTACTTTATGCAATGGAATGAGATTTTAATGGTAAAATTAATTGTAAAACTAATTACTGCTTCTTTCAAAAGTAGCCTCCTGCACATATATTATAGAAAGGAGATTACATATCCCTTAACACGCTAACTGCATGTGGCGCAACAGTGCCCCACTACTAAGCTACAGTTTTAATTCTTTAGGATTTTGCATTATAGCTACTCTTTGAGTACTTTTTATATTAGCTTTTTATATTAGCTCTTTATTAAGTTATTAACTACCTATTATTAAGTGATTACACATCATATTATAGTTATATTAAGGTGTAACTCATAACTTAAATTCTAAATAAGAAAATTCAAGTTACTGTGTAATTTATACCTTTCTTACTTTTATGCAATTACTACACAACTCATTACTCCTAATTGACATATTTTTCAACTGCTTTAGCTGGTTATAAATCTGTTAGCTCATTCTCCTGGATTCCTCTAAGCTAATTCTTAGTTAGAAATCTTTGTAGTTCGTTAGTTGCTTCTCATATAATTCTTTTAGTATTATAGTGGCTAATTGAGTCTGCTAAGCGAAGGCTGCCTAATTGAGGTATTGTTTCATATTTTTCAGTTGTCGTACACAGTATGTAATATACAAGCTTGGCAATCTGTATACTATTATTATAAGCTCTATATCTTGATAAGTTTTGTTGCTATTTGTATTTGGTAACCAACTTTCTCAACTATATGCTATGTTTAATAGAACTTCATTTGCAATCTGATTCAATGGTTCCTGCACTACTCTTATGTCTATAGCGTCTTTCAGCTTAAAACTCAAGATATTCATAACAAATATGAGCAATAACCAATAAATTATAAAAGCTTTTAATTAGAAATTAGCTAAAAATAACTATAAAGAGATGTTAATAGATTTCTAACTAATTAAGATAGTAGAAAAATATATGAATCAAGAATGATAATTTATATAGTAATTATATAGAGATAAGAAACGTATAAGTTAGGAAATAACTTAAGTTTTCTTATTTGAAATTTAGATTATAGGTTACATCTTGACAAAACTGTGATATAGTATACAATTACCTAATAATAAGTGATTAGTAACTTAATAAAGAGTTACTATAAAGAGTACTTAAAGAGTAATAAAAAGTACTTTCTTTTTCTCTTTATTAAATGTTATTTGTTATTTAGTAATTCAAGTTTATTGCTCAAAGTATTAAAAATGTAATGGTAAAGACTTTGGGTATCGTGAAATAGGCGATACCAGTGCACACTACTTGGATTTAAATATTCTAGGTAACTCAATTTGCAAATGAGGTCTTTTTGTTACTAGGAACCAGAATTACTTTCTAGCTGAAATTCAACAAGACAGTGTACGATTATATCTTTCTATATCTTGAATAATAAAACTTAGTTGCTAAGTAACAAATTTCTAAATAATATATTTAATAAAAAAAAGAGAAAAGCATTTTTTGTTGCTCTTCAAGTGCTTTTTATAGTAGCTCTTTATTAAGTTACTGACCACCTACCATTGGGTAATTGCATACCATATTATAGTTACTATAAATTGTGCTCTCAGTGCTAAAAGTACTAATTGCATAAATTTGATTTTAAATCTCACTTACTTTTAGCAAATGTTATCTATCTTTCTATTTGGTTTATCTTTGTTAAGTTATACATACTATTCCTAACTTTATAAAGTTATAACTTGATCTAATGATGACAACATCACTTATGTATCTATAGCGTTATTCTGGTAAAGGTGAAGATCTTTGTAATAACTATATATCTAAATACTTAAAATAACTAAGAAGATAAAATTCTATGTAGTAGCGAAGACTTTAGATATTGTGAAATAGATGATACTAACATAGGTTACTTGAACTTGAGTATTCTAAGTAACTTGATTTGTAAACGAGTTTTTTTATTATCAGAAACTGGAATTAATTTCCAGCTGGAATTTAATAAAACTATATATAATTATATCTTTCGATATCTTAAATAATAAAACTTAGTTACTAAATAACAAACTTTAAATAGTATATTTGATAAAGAGAAGAGAAAAGTATTTTCTGTTGCTCTTTAAATACTCTTTATAACAGTTCTTTATTGAGTTACTAATCATTTGCTATCAGATAATTGCATACTATATTATAAATATACCAAGACGTGACTTTTAACCTAAATTTCAAATAAGAAAACCTAGGTTACTATGTAACTTATACTTTTCTTATCTTTGTGCAATCACTGCATAACCTATTACTCTTAATTGATATATCTCTTAGTTATTTCAGCTAGTCAGGGATCTGTCAACTTGCTTTCTTAAATTGCTTCTAACTAGTTTTTAACTAAAAGCTCTTATAGTTTGTCAATCGCTTCTTATATAACTCTCTTAATATTGTGGTGACTAACTAATTTCACTAGGCAAAGACTGCTTGATTAGAGTGTTATCTCATGTTTTTCAGTTATCATATACAGTATGCAGTGCCTAGGCTTAACAGTTTGTATACTGCTGCTCTTAGCTCTACACTTTGGTAAGGTTTATTGCTATTCATATTTAGTAGTTAGCATTCTTGGCTATATATTATTATTATAAACATTTTAGGCCTTAAGCTGCAGGATGTCACAGATATGGAAATGGTGCAAAAACTATTGAATTGGGTCATAAACAAATTTCTATTAAACATAGCATACAGCCAAGAGAGCTAGCTACTGAATATGAACAGTAATAATATTTGCTAGAATGTAGAGACTAGTTATAGCTGTATGCAGACTGCCAAACCTGTGTGCTGCATACTGTATATAACATCTGAAAAATATAAGATAATACTTTAGCCAGGTAGCCTTTACTCAGCAGACTCAGCCAGCTACCGTAATACTAAGAAAGCTATACAAGAAATAACTAATAAACTATGAAAACTCCCAATCAAGAACTAGTTAGGAGTGACTCGCAATAGAAATTGATAGATTTTTAATTAGTTAAAGATAATAGAAAGATATATTAACTAAAAGTAGTGAGTCATATAGTGATTGCACAAAGGTAGGAATAATATAAGTTATGAAGTAACTTAGGTTTTTTTATTTTAAGTTCAGATTATAAGTCACATCTTAATGTAACTGTAATATAGTATACAATTACTCAATGGTAGGTAGTCAGTAATTTGATGAAAAGTTGCTATAAAGAGTGCTTGGAGAACAGTGAAAGGTACTTTTTCTTTCTCTTTATCAAATGTATTATTTAGAAGTTTATTACTTAATAATTAAGTTTTATTGTTCAAGATATCGAAAGATATAATTGTATGCTATCTTATTAAATCCCAGCTAAGAAGTAATTTTGATTTCTGACAATAAAAAGACCTTATTTATCAATCAAGTTACTTAGAGCATCTAAGTTCAAGTAATATATATTAGTATTACTTATTTCACAGTACTTGAATTTTTCATTATTACAATTATATTTAATAAAGCTTCATTTACAGTTTAATCCAATAGTTCCTATACCACTCCTATGTCTGTAGTGTCTTGTGGTTTAAAGTTTAAGATGTCTGTAATACTCTATTAAAGTTAGATTATTATAATTATATAGTTATTATATTAAGGTAAAGAGAGTATAAGTTATAAAGTAACTTAGGTTTTCTTATTTGAAATTTTAATTATAAGTTAGACTTTGGTGTAACTGTAATATTGTATACAATTATTTGATAATAAATAATTAGTAACTCAATAAAGAATTACTATAAAGAGTATTTGAAGAGTAATAGAAAGTGTTTTTTAACATCTTTATTAAATATTAAATTAAATTATTTACTACTTAGTAATTCAAGTTTTACTGCTTAAGATATTGAAAAATATAATTACATACTACCTTATTGAATTTCAGCTGGAAAGTAATTCTGATTCTTAGCAACAAAAAGATTATATTTACAAATTGAGTTATTTTAAAAATCTTGAGTTTATATAATACATACTGTCAGAGCTTAAAGCTAGTCTCTTCAGATTACTAAAACAGTGTAAACGATGTCACAAAGCTCTTAAGAACAAGAAGATGAAAACATAATACTTTACATTACTTTGTATGATGAGATGAAATTCTAATAGTAAAACTAATTGTAAAATTAATTTCTACTTCTTCCAGAAGTAGTCTCTTGTATATATATTATGGAAAGGAGATTATATATCTCTTAGCATGCTAACTACATATAATGCAATGGCATACTACTGTTGAGCTATAGTCCTAGTTCTTTAAAGCTTTATATTATATATACTAGTATCATCTATCTTATTATACCTGAAATCTTTGCTATTATAGTACATTATTATATAGGTTAAAATAGTAATATATGGAAAATATGATTATTTAGGTGAATTGAACAGACTTGTAGCTACTGACTATAAGACCTAGTATTTCCAGGTGGACTGTAGTCCCTAATATAGTGGAGGACTTAAAGATCAGATTGTACTGAGTTTGTAATTCAAGCTGTACAGAGTATACAGATCTGTAGGAAACACCACCTGCCCTGTGGCCATTGGAGCAGATCGCATACAAATTGCGCAATGCGTCTGAGGTACTTTGCCTGTTCCCTTCTAGGCGAAGTCAATACGGAGTATACGTATAAGTACAATATACCTGAGATATATGGGTAATGCATATCGGAGGAATAGACAAATGGGAAGCACGCATAGGAGATTCTGTGACACCGCCATGGTCATATGTCTACGAAACACTCTATGCCACCTTGATAAGTGCAAACCGATAAGGTCAAGTATTACACCCGATAACACGCACGGAAACTCACATGCAGATAATCAGGTGTACGTGCATGCGAGAGCGGTGTGTAGTCATGGGGTTTCAACCTTCTGTTAAAATTTCTTTTCTTCATTTTCGTTTCCTTGCGCACATAAGAGAAACCTGAGGTATTGGGATAGCCGGACGTGAAGAGATCGAGGGCTACGGGGTAAGAAGAGTTTTGGCACGGAGCACAATTACATTCTCCCACTGGTACTGTCCCTTTGGGGTGATTTCGGGATATTGCCATCATATTTCTAACTAAGATTAGAATAATTCTAGTATTCCAGACTTACATAAGCGTCAAACGGTTTATATCGCGCGACAAATAACCACTTTTGCTTTTTCGCAAGATCTTGCGAGGATACGATAGAGTTGGAGAGTGTAGATGGAACTGCGACGGCGGATTGGTCGCTCGTTACGAGTAAGGACGATGGGGTCCTTGTGCGACCCACAACGTCTGCTGCGGGCTGTGATCGGATATGCGAAGCTCCGACAAAATAAAGTGAAAGACCGGCCGACCGCCCGCAGTTGTACAAAACGCTACTGGGGCCAGCGAGTGCAGGGTGCGTTTCAGCGTTTCAGCTGCGCACCATCACCCTCGTATGGAGTATGTATAAGTACACTAACAATCAAATAAGATCAAATAAGAGTACCGAGCAAGTAAGATTGCACGCTCGTATGGGGGAGCCCGTCCCAGTGCCGCTCTCATTGTCTTTGCTGACCGCTGCGCCATTGGTCACCCTTCCGACGGCCGGGAGCAGCGAGAGGAAAGAAGCTATGGGCGTTGCTGGTGTTGTGTGTCTCGCGACTGCTCGGGATTCGGTCTGCCCGTTGTGCCGTGGGGTCCTCACGTGGATCTTGCGGCAGGAAATCGACAGCAATCGACAGGAACCCAGAGTCTGGACCGTGATGGAAGGATGAGGAGGGATGGAGGAGTGCCCACTGGGGTCATGCCATTTCCGGTTTCTAATAAGCATGGTGCTAGAGTTTGGTTGTGTTGGTGGCATTTTCTCTCGCTTCCGCTTTGCCCGGAGGATGAGATGATGGGAAAGGGAGTTCCACCCTACTCTATACTTACACACACACCGCGACTTGCATGTATGTGTAGAACGCCCTGGGCGTCGTCCACTTGTGCCTGTCATAGTCTTGTCACTCAATCGCTCTGCGCTCCCCAACTTTTTGGGGTCTATTTTCCATGTTGGGTGACTGTGCCATCCATGGCAGCGCGCACTGCTGTGCTCTAAAATGACTCCACCGTCTTTCGAAAGCCTTACGTCGACAATGACGGCGTTATGTACTGAATACATAGGTGTCCGCCGACTCCATACGCTAAACAACCATAGACTACTGAGTAGTGCATGGTCAGTGCCGAACTAAGCGTACATATTCACTGTAGAGCTGACATCATCTTGCGCACCGCGGTGCTTTTGCCAGGCCGCGCCCATCCGCGCCTCCCCATACTAACCCGAATCCACTCGAGCAAGCGCAGACTATTATCCTGGGCATTTACGCAGTGGAACCGAATCGATCAAATCAATCCCCGTCTGCCGTGCTTGGCACTGAGCACGTACGCAATAGACGGAAATTGGGTGAAAAATCTTGTGAAATTGAAATTGAGGCTTTGCTCTGCTCAGTAATCCCGCTTCCGGCCGCAGGTGGCTGGGCTGCTCGTTTCCTCCCCTAGACAAGTCTAAACGAACAAAAACGCTGCTACGACTCCGTACCCCCAAAGACCTCTAACACCGCTCCACCCGCTCTCCCATCCCCATCCTCCCTTTTCCTATGATAAATCGATCGTAGTTGGGCTCTTATATTCCTCACGACGTTTCCTACTTCATTTGTGGTTCCTCTCGCGATCTCCGGCGCAACTCAGCTCACTCACCGGCCTACGCGTGTCGCCTCATACCACCTTTATTGCTCTGAGCTCTCCTCAAACTTCAAACTGGGGCTGCTTGACACTCACCCTACACAATTCACTTGTCCGTGTAACCTGCGATAGTTCCCACTCTCTACCAGCCTCCTTTGCCAACGACGGCTTGGTAGTGCAGGAGAAGGTTAGGACAACGATAACTGTGTGGTTGTTGTTGGCGCTGGAATGGCTGTCGAGAATCCTCGGTCCCTTTGGATCCCGACAATGAAGAGCTCGTCATATTACCCTACCACGAAGGACCACCCGCAGACAACTTTTACTAGTGTGAAGTTTCCCTTCGCATGGCCACCGTCGATACCGGTCATTATTTCGCACCGACTGCGTCGCAAGATCCGCTCGAGGCTACGGGCTAATCGGTCTCCCGCTTCGTCTCTCGCTTCCCTCCAGACGTCCTTCTCGCCCGCCGACACACTGCGCTCCCTGCGAGTACATCGCTGGTCATTCTACGATGGACAGTACATCCTACTCCTCATAATTGGCATATTTTCGCTCTGCATTATCGAAACCCCCGGTCCCATCGTGAAAACGCTGGTGGCAACGGCGCTTATCACATCTCTGATCCTCCCCATAACTAGACAGTTCTTTCTGCCATTTCTCCCGATTGCGAGCTGGCTTGTTCTTTTCTATGCGTGCAGGTAAGCCTTTGAGACTTTAGAATTCTGTCATGGGTTTTCTTACCTCTAAAATTGGGTTCCGACCCCGACACATGTCCAAAACGGTCTTTGTAGAGTATTATTTTTCTAGAGTTAGGGTTGCAGCTGACGGTATCAGGTTCATACCTGGCGAATGGCGCCCTCCTATCTGGGTCCGAGTGCTTCCAGCCCTAGAAAACATTGTCTACGGAGCAAACCTCAGCAACATCTTTTCAGAGTATAAGACCGTTCTTCTTGATGTTCTCGCTTGGTTCCCGTACGGTATAACGCACTTTGGAGCACCTTTTGTGTGTTCAGCCATCATGTTCGTCTTTTCAGCGCCAGGGACGCTACCAGTTTTTGCTAAAAGCTTCGGATACATGAATCTTATTGGGGTGATGATTCAAATTTGCTTCCCGTGCTCGCCACCTTGTAAGTGGTTAATTTGAAATGCTCTAGCTTGTTATTACACTTCCTGTGCTAACTTTTATACGTAGGGTATGAAAACCTGTACGGACTAGCGCCAGCCAACTATGGAATGGCTGGTTCTCCAGCTGGGCTTGCTCGTATTGACCAGCTATTTGGGATTGATATGTATACTTCTGGGTTTACGGCATCTCCGCTGGTATTCGGTGCCTTTCCCTCTTTACATGCCGGCTGCGCAACAACCGAGGCTCTCTTTATGAGCCATATCTTTCCTCGAATGCGGCCAGTCTTCATTGCCTACGTGCTTTGGATCTGGTGGGCCACACTCTACCTCTCCCATCACTACGCCGTAGATCTGATTGCCGGCAGCTTACGTGAGTATCCACCCTTGGCATACTTTGTACTGCCGTACTTCTATCGAACTATTACTAATCTACGATGCATGTAGTTGCTGGTATTGTATTCTACATTGCCAAATCCAAATTCCTTGTCCGCCTCCAACCAGATAAGGACCTTCGTTGGGACTATGACTACACCGAAGTGGGAGATGCTCCGGCCAGCTACGGTTACGGACTGACTGACCTGGAATCCGAGTTCCATCATACGACATCAGATAGCGATGAATGGACTGTTGGCTCCTCCTCTTCAGTTTCTCCGGGCTGCATCAGCCCAGTAGATGAAAGTGGATCTCTATGGGAAGGGGAGACTCTTGCGTCCCACTCAGACAGCGATACAATCGAAGTCATCGACGGACAACGGTGACAGCCGCTGTGACAAGCTTCCCCATCCCTTCTGGCCCGCTCAACTCATCACATAATCGCTCACGTTATTACCATTCCTGGCGCGACCTTCGCCTGGAAGCTTTTCATTTCTCTTTCATGACACTCTCGGACGATTTACGGTGACATGGTACGGAGTTCTGCATCATTTGAGCGATGTTGTTTAATCCTTTCTACTCGGAAACCGAAATCACTTGGATTGTTGATAATACCATCAGCTCCGTCGTTTCCGGCCCGATTGTTACCTCGATTTAAAGGAACTTTTCTATACCTACGACTTATTGGCCTAAAGAACTCAACAGCTGACGGCCTAGGACGCGGGTTGTGACTTTTCTCGGGGATCGTACATAGTATCACGCGTACATGTTTTGCTCCGCCGCTTTCCATGGTCTTTTCTGCACCATTGGATAGCCTTGTGCGGTAGCCTAATCCTAATTGAGACTGCTCATCGAGGATTCTGAAAGTGCGTTTTTGGCTATGCGCTTGTTCATTTCGAGCGTCTTGCTATTTCTGCATCAGAAATCCTTGTTTCTTGCTTAGCCTAAACCCTGTATTCATACATTCGCTTCAGAAACATCACTGAGGTACGAAGTCTCGAAGAAAAGGTGGATTCCCTTCTATCTTGCATTTTCGGATTCTCTGGTTTTTCCACAGCAAAGCTGGGCGTATCATGGTCATTTTAGACATGAAGCATCGTCTTTGTGCTGGCTCACTCGCTTCAGAGAATTTCTAAGTCTCGCTGGTGGTGTTTTGGGACCTTGGAAGGGTCTCCTGGGCGTTTAATACGCACAATTTTGTAATGATGGAGCATATCCTCCTGCGGTCTCGAGGAGAGCAGGGGTCGGAATGCTAGGGAAGGATGGATCAAAAGATCCGAAGTCGCTCGTTTTGTTGATCATTTCGAGATGACTTAATAGCTTACGCTTTCGATGCAGATAAGTAGAGCATCCTTAGTAGCTTAATAAATAATATGTGGACAGTATAATTTTGTCTGGTCCTAGTTATCTAGTCGTGTTTCTTCGTGGTAAGCCTAGAAGGGCTTGGGAAGTATATCAATCTTGTAGGAGACTAGTGCCTTGAGCGAATCCCCCTCCATTAAACTTGATGGATGTCTGAATCATCTTAAGGCCATAGATGTTTCAGTCGTGGGAGTAAGCGTTGGTAGGATCACACCGTAGGGATATCAGGAGAGCATCCATTGGTACTATATCCGGGAAACATCCTGGAGGAAAAAAAGTTCGAAAATTAGAGTTCTATCATGAGGTCGGGCAAGCCACATTATCGACCTGATAATTATTGTATGTACAGGAAGTATAATGCAGATTTAAACGAGCCGTTGCTGGTAAATGTTATCCGTTCGCCGCCGAATCCTTCTCCCCTTCAATGCCTGCCTCAGCCAACGCAGCCCTTTCTTTTCTCTTCTGTGTGACGTCCCAGTTGTAGACCCGGGCGGTAGCTACTTCAAGGGTCTGGGAAAGTACGCATCAGCATATCATTCCTCGATAGAAATTTATGGAACAGGAGATACCGTAATTTGTTCTCGCAGGAAATCCAGGTCCTCTTCGCAGTTTAGTAAGTTTTGCTTTGCGGTCGAGAGCTTCGATTCTAGTAGTTCTTCTGCCTCTGGGATTGGATAGGCTAGCATCACGTTTGCCTGTCGTGGGACTATGTCAGACACTTCCGCCTCCCAATATCGCACTATGGAATGAATTTAGTACCCCTAGCCATAAGTACACTTCACCCGTCGGTGGAACAAGAGCCCTGGCGAATAGTGTATCGTTAAGCTCAAATGTCGCCTCGATTGGTTCCGAGCCAGCCTGAGATACCGCATAGTTCTCAGCAACGTCTGTATATCAACCACAGATTCTGCTGGACGAACCTTCCGTGTCTTTAAAAACCCCACTGTATCTAAGGTCTTCTGTATGTCTGGTATCTTGTCCTTCAGACCTGCTGCCCGCCGCTGCGTGTTGACTTCCATGAATTGATATTTTCTGCGACCACTCGCGCCTTAGCTATGGGTCTTTGCAGACTCGGAAAAAAAAGGGCCATACGATATCATCTCCTGAAAGCTCTTGAGTGTTGGTTCCACTTCCTCTCGTGACGAGACATAGTCCTCGACTTTGTCCACAAACGGTGCATACGGTATGCCACGGGGATTTGTAGACCCGGCCTTCCTAGAAGTCCTGGTCAATTCCTGGAAGGACTACGGCATTGCTTGTCTAGACAAAGGGATTTGTGCGTACTGTTTTGCTTCAACAGACATTTTTGGAATATATAGCGAATGATGCGATGCCTTGACCTTGAAATAAAAATAAAACGGTTCTGCGCCAAGGTTGCATTGAAGAGCCGCAAAATATTAACGTATGACATGCTTCGTACTTCCTACCTTCGTGGACACAGTAATCTCCACGTAACCAACTATAATTTTTTTCCCTTCAACAATGGCGAACAGAACCATTCATATGTCCCGTGTGCTGTTCAATTCAACGCTCTTTTCACAATGTCGGCGAGCTGGACGTCCCTTACCCGAAAATCTATCGTTCAATTCTGCAATAATTCCCTATGGACGGAGATGGACTTCTTATGCCGTGGGCCGGGAATCTAACGGATCAAAACTCAATGCGCCGTCGACTTTACCGCCACCTTTAGAGCTTCCGCCCTGGCCCAAAGATTCTGAAGGGGTTGCCTCGTGGACAGGTGTCTCGTTTTCATTTCTATTCCAGTATGGGAAAGGACGTAAGTAGTCTTGCCTCCCATCACGATATCTTTGGAACCTTGCTAACACGGCAATTGAAATGACAGATCTCGTCTTCTTCAAGAACGGTCTAAAAAACGTCATGAAAAACTCCCGGCAGGCCCGAGATCTCATGGCGAGAGTAAGGAGAGAGGTCAAAGGAGGCACGATCATAGACGGAGCGCGGGAAGGTATTCTCACTAGATCGGAATTTCAGCTCCTACATAGGTCCTGGCATGACTTAAAGAGATTGCCGATCTTCGCGATTATCCTTCTTATATTTGGCGAATTCACGCCGCTCATCGTCGTCTTCATGTCAGGTGTCGTGCCTGGACCGTGCAGAGTACCGAAGCAGGTTCTAAGGGATCGGACAAAGCTAGAAGCCCGAAGAAAAGAGTCTTTCCTCAACTTGACGGCTTCTCTGCTGACAGGTTCTGAGGTATCTGTTGAAAACCTCGACCGCAAACAGCTTCTACACATCAGCAAGTCGCTAGGCCTCCATTCTAAATTATGGCCGGAGGAGATAGGTCTCCCACCGGCGCCCTGGTTGCTCTGGAAATTACGGCGAAGGATGGAATATCTAGAGCAGGACGACGCCTTGATCAAGCGAGATGGTGGGGTTTCGGGAATGAACATTGAGGAGGTCAAGATTGCATTAGTTGAGAGAGGAATTAACGTATTGGGGAAGCCGGACGAGAAACTCCGAGCGGTGTTGCGTTGGTGGCTTTGGGCTCGGGCAAAGAGCCCATTGCCTACATTATTTCTGACCAGGTATGTATCTTGCCTGCATTGCATTGTCGATCGTTGAAGCTAACGATCCTTCGCCATGTAGACCATCGGTCTGGAAAGTTCGCGATAGTAATTAATGGGTGAGTGAGAGGAGCTTTAACTCTAAAATCTATCATAAACAGCTTCACTAATCGAAAGAAGTTCTCTGGGATATCATAGAGCTCGTATGTCAACATCGAATTTTATTGTATTATAGAGTACAAGCACAGGCGGTGTTCGGAAACACTCTACCAAATTTTTAGGGGTAACCTCGTGAATAGAAGCCAAATTCCCAATCTATGAGCACAGTGGAAGAACCAAATCTTGCGTAGACAGGTAGAACTTGAGCGGAGACATGATACATGGTGTTACGCTCCTCGCACCCATAATTCCAAATGCAATGCAAGAGCGATAACTCCGGCTTCATGATCTAAAAGTCATAACTGATTTTAGAAATCGACAGAAATAGCCCTCAGGGTATTCCACAACGATTTCCGACTTGAGAAAGCACCACGGACGCCGGCCCACAAGAGAAATAATAATTAGTAATCCTCAATAGAATTACTCGGGTCGTGCTACTACTTCTGCCATTTTGCAATCTGCTCAAGGATATTCTGCACCTGCTGAGCAGGTTGACCTTGCTGCTGCTGCTGCTGCATAGATTGTTGAGGAGGCCGGTTACCAGCCCCAGCGAGTAAAGAGGCCAATGCTGGATTTCCGGCGAATGCTGGATTTGAAGCTAGTGCGGCATATGGATTTGCTCCAGGCTGCTGAAATGATTGTTGCTGCTGAGGACGCGGTCCACCGCCTAGGAGGCTAGTGAAATCTGTAGGGATCACCGTGGGCGATTGTTGCTGCTGTTGGGGGACACCTTGAGGAACCGAAGATGGCTGCTGTTGTAAGGCGCCCAAGAGCTTTTGGAGAGAATTTCCATCGAGCTGCGTGATGAGGTTTGCCAGATTCGGCGGCGGGGCAGCGACAGCAGCCGGTTGCTGTGGAGGGGCTTGGGGAACGAATGGCTGGCCATATTGTGCAGGAGCCTGGTAGGGTTGCGCAGCTGGAAGCCCAAACTGATTCATAGATGGAGCAGTCTGCGTTTGCTTTGCTCGAACAACAAGTTCAGCCGCAACTGCAGGGTCTAAATTGTTGTCATATTCTGAATGGGTTATTAGTACGATAACATCTGTCCGTGGTAGCGGGAGAGCTACGAACCATAAAAGCGTACATTCCCAGCTCCGCCTGAACGGTCAAAGACCTGCATGGGGATCTTTCCAGTATTCTGTGATTGCCGGTTGAGGCGAGACACTGCCTGGACACCTTCTAGAATTTGTCTTCGAATGACAGCTTCTAGGTTAAGACGGGGATTTATAAAGAGGACGTCGGAGCGGATCCCCCGGTCGTGGAAAGCTTTCTGTACAAAAGAGATGAAGCCCCTAATCTAGGTGAGCATACTGAAAGCAGACACAAGTGGTCGTATGCGGATATGTGGTCACTCACCTATCAAGGTCATCCAGTAGCAATATTTGGACGTCAGGGACATCCTTTGGATCTCTCTTGGGAAAGGGCAAAGCCAAATCATCATCGACTTCTCTCGCCCTTGGACTCCGGCTGCGATATCTGGGAGCGCCACCACGTCCATAAGGCGAACGTGAGCGGGATCGGCCGTGCCGTCTTGAGCCGTCATATCGGTCTCTACTCCTCTCCCTATCTCGACCGCCGCGATATTCATCCCGACCTCTGAAGCCACGTGGGGACGGCGAACGACCAGGTCTGTAGTCATCTCGAACACGACCTTTATCCCGGAAATCGCGGTCACGCCCAGTCCCGCCGTACCGACTATCAGGCCCAGCTCGATCCATGCGATCTCCATTGTGCCGGGTGCCAGTGCCGCGGAAGTGCTGACCACCTCTGGGAGATTGGCCCCCTCGTCCATAATCAGGGGACCGCGATCTCCGATTTGTGCCAGCTCTCCCACCTCCAGCTTCGGGCCCACCACGAGTGTTCTTCTGCGGTTTGGATATTTCGAGATCTGCCACGGCCAGATTAGTAAGAGAGCGTATTTAGAAAAGGCCCGAGGATTTGACCCACGCATTTTTCTGCCACGAACGACTCGCCCTTGCTCCGCTTGCAGGGCACGGACACAAGAGTCTGCGTTGAGAAACTGGACAAATCCATATGCTTGCTTGATCGATATCTGGGCAAGTTTCCCGTGTTCAAAGAAGACATGGAACAGATCGCGTTTTGTCACTTTCTCAGAGGGTAGATTACCTATTGTGGTTTTAGTACTGCTAAATGTTCCGGTGGCCTGACTTTACCGTGAAGATGGGGCTTACCTATGAACAGCCTAGAATTGGGAGGGAATTTGTCCCATTGTGCTTCATTTACGTAAGCTCTCTCATCACGCAAAAATTCGTCGTATTTCTTTTGGATCTCAGGAGGCCAGGGTTCTTCATCTTCGTCATCCACAGAGTTGACAGATCTAGGGTGAAGTCTCTCACGCTGGCGAGTTCTGACGGGCGATGGAGGGACTTGTTGCTGAACACCAGGGGGTGGAGGCTGCTGGAAGGCTGCTACAGGTGGCGGTGGCAAAGAAGAACCAGGTAGTGACGCTGTGCCGGGGGCACCAGACGCAATCACTGGAGTGTGGAGCCCAAGGGCAGGACGGTAGCTATTGGGCTGGTTCTGGGTATAGCCAGCAGCAGTCGCTGGTGCGCTATTATGTGGATGGTAGGAGCGGATGTCGTCTTCAGTAGAATAGCTTGGATGAGTTGTAGGCTTCGCCTGCGGTGGAGGGCGAGGTGGCAGAGTGGAGTGCGTCGAGAGCGCAGACACTGGCGATTGGATACTGCCACCCAGGGTGACGCCGGGGTTGGCTGGGAACGCTGTGGTAGGGGCAGCGAGGTTCTCCGTAGCAGAAGGAGAGATAATGGAGGGGGATAAGTTATCCAGCAAGGCCTGAAAATTGACATCCCCTCCGCTGCCTACATCCGTAGGTTCATCGGACTTGGTCGGCGCTTGGGCGGGTGCAGCATCTGACTCAGTCGGGACAGAGTGCGGCGCATTGGCATCATGATAATTCTGGGCGTGTTGACTTGTGTCGACAGTGGCCAGCGTCGAGCCGTTGGTCTGAGCTTTGGGGTTAGGTTGGTGGGGGAGAGGTAAGGAAGGAGAGTGGGTTGCGGCAGTCGAAGCGGATCCGTTCAACTCTGCGGCAGAAGACTCCTGGTTATCCAATCCTTCATCATCGTCAAACTCAAGTGACATGGCATAGTCGTCATTTCCGTCACCTCCATCCAGAGAATGATCTGCTTTAGATTCCCCACTGTCTACTCTGACATCGTGCTCCATGTATGTGGAGGATGATTCTGACGGAGACCTATCCCCGTCGCCTTCTGCAGAGACTGCGGCATTCGCCGACGTGCCGTTTGAACTCAAATAGGTGGAAGTGTCATTTAGAATGGGATCCATCTGGTTCTGGAGAACCGGTATATTGGACGGTTGAGGGATGTGGAGCGGGCGAGGAGAGACGGGTGTCAACGTCTTTCCACGGAACTCAGGTTCTGTAGGCGATGTAGAATTCATCCATGCGGCGGATGAGTGTAACAACACGGTGAGTACAGACTGGAATGGGGAAGGGTTAAGTTTGTGGAGTCCGAGTCATCTACAAGTCGGCAGAGCTTTAGATTGGGATGCCGAGTGCGAGGAGTGAGATAGAATGACGGTGATGCTAGAGAGAGCGTGAGTACGAGCACCGACAAGTGGATTGAGCGATGAGATTCTGTGTAAGCGTGGATGAAGTTCTGTGTAAACCTAGATAGAAGACAAGTGACTGTTGAAGGTTGATGCCAAAGAACGTTTGGGGAGTGCGAGAGGTGAGGAAGAAATGATGGGGTTTCTCGATTTCAGTGCCGATTGCATCAGGCAAGGCTTGCGCCAAGGCCGCAACGCGTGTCACGTGCATGCATGCCTCTGGCCTCTCTGTTTCGCCTTTACGCAGTGCGAGGAGCAGAGTACCTCATGCCTCGTACCTTGTACATACACCACCATCAAGGCCATGCTGCATCGCATAGCTTATACATGCGCTTTACGATGCTCACAGACTGCGCGTCCGACGCTTGTGGGCCTACGATGCCTTAGCAGTGGGCAAGGAGTCAACCCAGCCAAGCGCGACAGGGACGACCAGGAAATCGTCGAGGTCAGAAAGTGGCTCGCAAGCTTCAATGCGGATACAATTCCGAGGAGTTTATGTGACGTTTCGTTCAGCAGATCGTCAGGACCTGGAGGCCAAAATGTAAACAAGTGAGCATCCCGATGGAAGGCCTGGTCGAGCAATTCAATTATCCCGTTCTCTCGACTTCAGACTAAAGGCTCTCTTCTACGTGTCAAGGGTGAATTCAAAGGCTACTCTCCGCATACCTCTGCAGTACCTCCTGCCGCTTCTCCCCAGGCTGCTGCACCAAGGCTTGCAATCTTCCCGCTTTTATGCTCCCAACGCCAATGCGATCGTCATCCAAGCGGACAGCAGCAGGAAACAGAGCGACAATGTTCAAGAGTGTTTCCGGAAACTACATGGCCTTATTAATGAAGCTGGTAGGGAGGCTGTGCCGGGAGAGACTAGTGCAGAGCAAAAGGAGCGCGTTAAGGAGCTGTATGTGCCCGATAGATGTTATGGCCTTTACTACGCCCGTACTAATTCGGCTCTGGTTCCCGTAGGAAAAAAGCCGAGAACAAAGCCAGAGTCAGAGCGAAGAAGATACACAGCAATAAGAAAGCAGCAAGATCTAGTCGCGGCGATCAGTAGTAGCCCCACAGAATTGACCCAGCTGCGGACCCTATATTCCGGGCTGGTTCGGTCTTGAACTCTAATATTGGATTACTAAATCTGCCCTTGAATGCTCCTCGTCCGCAGCCTTTGGGCCTCCCTTTGAAGACCTGTCTGCTGCAACGCCTCAGCTATCTTGGCACAGTAATCCACGGTCAACTTCCCGTCCTGCTCTGCCGCTTCTTCAAAGTCCAGGGCCATTCTCTTTGACCTAGTAAGCAATACCTTTCGCACACTAGCATCCAGACCTTCAATTTGCAGCAAGGAACACCACCAGCTGAAGATATTCTTGAAAAGTTCTGCCCTTTTCTCCGCCTTCCTGGCAGATATTGCGATCCTCTCCAAACATATGCCCAGGGCTCTGGGGAAATCTGCTGACAGGGCATCTACGCCAATGATGGGGTACCTCGAGTAACTGCTCAAAGTGTTTGGCGCGGTGGGTGCCGTGTTGAGCATATGGTCAATGACATGTTGCAAGATGTTTGAGAGGCAGGAAATGCCGTCAAATTCAGTGAAGAGGTTGAAAAACTCCTCCGCCATGAAACTGTCGTTTGTGAATTGTGCCATGGCCGCGTCGAATATCGCAAGAGGTATGGCTCCGGAAAGTACTGGGGTGGAAGTAAGATTCTGCCACAAGTTCTGGTCAGAGCCGCCGTCCTCTTGCAGAGAAGGGTCCATATCCTCCGCTGTGAGGTCTGGAAGTCTGATAATTTCCTCGCCAGGAGTACTGTTTTCTAGGACATCCTTGTTGTTTAGTCGAGCTCTGCCGAGCCCTAGAATCCGTTGTCGAGCTGCAATCTTAGTGATGTAAGCCATTTCCAGCTTCGCATACTCGACCCAGAACCCCCTTGATGTTTTGCAAAACCTCAGCCCCCGTTGCATGTAGCTCCTTGCGGCGGTCATGTCAGCTCCATCCGCTGCATACTGTGCTGCATATATCCAAAGCTCAGGCTTTGTAGGGTGTAAGCGCAGGACGCTCGTAAAGATCTGGAGAAGCTTTTTGGTAGCCTTCTCCTTCCGTGCGTACTCGATGTATTGCATCCATAGCCCCAGATCTCCACGGAATTTACGTGTGGCTCGATCAAGAACGAAGAATATCCGTCTCTGTCCCGAATGATTGCTGGACTTGATGCCTAACCGCCTGACACGCTTACGTCTTAAAGATTCTAAATTTATTTCGAATTCTGCATAGCGAGCAAAGTCGGAAACTTGCGCACCACGAGCGTTCAATTTATGCTCGAACTCCGAACGCTTTTTTGTAATTGAGATGATCTCATCCTGGTGAAATTGTTAGTTGAAGTCAAGTTGAGAGTAACCAATTGTTTGGAATACCTTGGAGAAGATCTTCTTCCGCTCATACTCCTGTAGCTCCGGAATAGACTGCTCCAAGTAGAAGCGTGCCTTATCACTCACACTAGCCATATCGTTGTGTGATTTGGCGGCGAGATGATTCTTTTGTAGAGTCGGCAAAGGAACGAAGGCAGGAATGTTGCCAAGACCGCGCACCGAGCCGCAGGAATAAATAGTTGCGGACAGCTACCTAACCTCCGGAATAAATCTCAGGGGTGACTTTTGTGAACCAACAACACTTCTCTTCTCGACGCTCTCTCTATATCAAATTATTGTCTCGTTTCCTTTTATGTGTGTTGATCTCGATAGTTCATAATACGGGCCAGTTGTTGCCGCAATGGCTCCCAAGCATAAGGATGGGGACATCGTTATCGCGGTGCGTGCTCGTTTTCTCCTCCAGCGTGTCAACAACCACTGATGTATTAGCAGTTCTCTGGGAAGTGGGTTTCATGGGCGCATACAATTGTAGCATTTAGTAAGATTCGGAACTTGCGCATATCTCGTTCACTCATTGACTTTCGATAGCTGCATTTGTTGGCGCACTGATTACCGGAATGTTCGGGGACCCCCTTCCTACTCCGATTGTAGCGTTAATGTAACACTTATCCCTAGGTCTCTCCACTATCACAAGATCGTCGAGAATGAGTATTATGTGAGTTGTGACACACCTTGAACTCGCTGTGGCGGCCGTTTACACGGGGACGACCTAGGGATACCCACAAGAATGGTTTCCTTCTGTATCCGCAACAATCGGAGACCGCTATCCAGAGCGATCTATATTCCAGCTTTTCATTGCCATCACATCTGGTACGTTTGAACCTCGATACAAGTGGATGTTACGAGAAAGAGGCTGATGAGTTTAGGACCTCGGTTCGCCCTCGTCTTCCTTTGGTATCTCATGACAGCACGACCAAATTCCATGCTTCCAAAATTCGTGGCAGGGACGGGCCTTTTTCGTACAATCACCTGTGGAGGGTGGACCTATATAACATCCACGGACGACCATGGGTGGCACGATATATTCATGATCTCGTATGTTGTGGCTACGCTTCCTTGGACATTGGGCTGCTTAGCTTTGAGTCCCAGGAATGCGACAGCGGTGAAGTACAGAAAATATTTGGCTGGGCTGTTTTTTGGAACTCTTATGCCTTTAGTTTATTTTTTCATTCAGCATAAAGTGCACAGAGTGCCTGGAGGTAATACTTCTCAGTACATCTAACAGAAGGCCTTCCTAGGCATATAGACTGACCTCACTTAGCTTATACGACATATGCCTTTTTCGAATGGGCACTAATTCTGTTCGATGTCGGTTTCGATGCTGTTACGGCATTAGACTTTGAAGGGCTTGAATTGGTTGTTCGGGATGTCAAGGGCGTTAGTAAAGGGTATGTCCAATGGCTTCCATTGTAAATAGATATACTTCAATAGGAGAAATCTCTATCTCTTCTGCAGCAGACTCTAAAACAGCGGAATGTAACAGGGATAAATCTACTGTACCGGATGCTGTCTTCGAGAAAGAGTATGTCAATACCCACTCCTGATGCCGCCGCACCATGCTGAATCATCCTAGGAAAGACAAACCTGTCGGTAGAACCTTTGGCGGCGAGTTCTCCTGGGCAGACGTCATAGACTCGGCCGCCGACGTTTATAACGGGGTGAGTTCCTTTAACCCATAATACTCATGAGATACTAACGCCATGGTCTAGTTCGTGTTCTGGTCGATCTTGACTTCCCTGGGACTGTCCGTTTGGTGTAAGCTCCCTATGCCAAAAATAATGCATTAAGCTAACGCTTCTAGATTTTCCGTTATGGAATATGGGTCTATCTGGATATGAGGCGCTGGTCATGTCCTCCGTCTCACCCTTCCTACTTGGAATCTCGCCACTTCATTCGTTTATCTCGCAAAATCTTCGCGGCACTCATCTTTTGGCCCTTTCAGGCCTCATAGCATTTGCTATTCAGTCCCCTGTTCTCCGCCTTCTTACTGTTGGCTTTGCGGTATGGATAACTTGTCTAGCTTGGGCAGCTACTTTCTACGCGGAACGGTCACAACCAGCGAGACTAGAAGCGCGAATTTTAGCGTGGAGTATCGGATTAATTGCATCAAGTATTGCGAAATTCGCTTTCTGGACCAACAACCCTATTTGGCCCATTATGCACGCAGAAAATGGAGGATGGAACAAGCTTGGATTTGCGATGGCGCTATTAGCAGTCTTGAGATCCACAAGAAGGAGGAGTGGGAACGGACCCGAGACCTCTCCAAAATCTCAGGGAGGCTCCGGTTTTCTTGCCGGCCTTGGCCTCGCTGGCTTGTTCTTTGGGATGCATTCGCTGCTTTCAGATTCTAGTACTATGATTCTGTGGGGTTGGGGAGGTTATCCAGTACGAGGGCCTATTGCAGTGCCGCATGGAGCCTGCACGATCCTCGCTATGGGGGCTGGTATACTAGTTGGGCTCTTTTATGAAGAGTTTGCTCGAAGCTGGACATTTTATGGCGTTGGTGCGATTGCAGCCGCCGTATTAACCTTATACAGCAACTGGTTTGGATATTATGGTGCCCTTACTATTGCTGTTTATCTGATGGCGATTGCACCGACTCTAATCTCATCAGCTCTGCGACACTCGCCTAGCAGTACCTTCGGTGTTGGATTTCTGATTTATAACATCCTGGTCTTGGCTCATGTCTGGATAGTCGCATATGCCTTCGTCCCCGGCGGTCCTATTATGAGGGAGCACACTGACTACGTGATGACCGCAATGATGTTATGCATCGGCGCCGGGATATTCTCGGCAATGGCGACAGCCCCCTGCTCGAAGGCCCGACGTCCCGCCTTTGCTGTTGGACGTAAGCTAAGATCATACTACATCTACATCCTTATTGCCCTTCAGATTTTGGCCGCCTCTATTGCTTATCTGCGCTTCCCAACGTACGACTACAAGCCCTACCATGCCGACGAAAAGGTCCTAACGGCAGGCATCTGGACAATTCACTTTTCACTGGATAACGGGATGTGGTCCTCTGAAAGGCGCATGCGGGATGTGATCAAAGAGTTGGAGATTGATGTGATTGGGCTTTTGGAGTCGGATTTGCAGAGGATTATCATGGGCAACCGAGATACAACGCAGTTCCTCGCTGAAGATCTTGGTATGTATGTCGACTACGGTCCAGGCCCCAACAAGCACACCTGGGGAGCCGCCTTACTTTCGAAATTTCCTATTATAAATTCCACACATCATCTACTCCCATCACCCGTCGGAGAATTAGCGCCAGCCATACATGCGACTCTGCTCGCATACGATCATCTCGTTGATGTTATTGTATTCCACTCCGGGCAGGAAGAGGATCCTGAGGATCGCCGGCTGCAGAGCGAGTACCTTGCAAAACTGATGGCCGATTCGCCACGCCCAACAATATTGCTCAGCTACCTTGTCACTAAACCCCTCGAGGGCAATTACAATACGTATGTGGGTGAGAAGAGTAAGATGAGGGACATAGATCCCAGCGATTGGGATCGATGGTGCGAATACATCCTGTACAAGGGACTGAGGAGATCTGGATATGCCAGAGTCAGCCGGGACACCATCACAGACACAGAGATTCAGGTGAGCTACAACAGGAGTTTATTAAATTTTTACTAAGACCATTGCTGACACCGTTCTTTGTAGCTGGGTAAATTCATTGTTGGCCAGCCGGAGGGTTCGGACGAGCAAATCAACGAGGATCAGATGCCAGAAGGCCAGCGTTTCCCGGCCATGTTCAGAGGAAATGGCGTGCGGGGACACCGATACCACGTCCTAGACAATGCACCACGATACTACCAATGAAGGAGATGGGGGATAGGGGTTGAGGCATGTGTTGAATTGGAGAGTTGATTTTATGTAAAATATACTCGGACAGGGTCCTGAACAGAAGAGAATAGTAGAAGCAGTTGCGTAGCAGTACGAATACAAAGCGTTGAGAACATACAAGCGCAGTGCTGAGTACTCGGCACAGTGCTATGTATGTACAACGGGGTGCAGTAAGTGAGCATACACTTAGCCGAGTGCAAATATTGTTTGAACGGCACAACTTCAACCACTTTGTCGCGAATACCTGAAATCGTGCTAAAATTGGTGGGATTTAATCCTCAATACGTTATTACATTAAGGTGGGAGTCATGGCGTTGATAGGCGAAGTTTTTGAGGCACCGAAAAAATGTGGTGCATGTTCACTTATTGAACCCCGCTGTACATACATAGGTCATGCTGTATACGCGCGACTAGCCTTAACACGTTTGTCCTTGTCGCCAAGTAAACCACGCACTTGCTACATCATTACCTGAATTTGTCCCTCACCGACACACTAACTGTGCACTTTGCCGTTTTCTTCCAGCCTCAACCACCTGCACCGTGTGCACCGCGACCTCTCTGGTACGCTCTACACCCAGACCGAGATATCCTCATTCTTCCCAGGATTATCGTCTCGTCCTTAACGTCTCTCCCTTCTGTATCCATGGCCGAACAGACGCAGCCCACGTTAAAGCTGGACCCGAAATACGATCACTACGACTTCCCCACCACGGGTCCCCACCCCCAGAACGGTCACCCTGGCTATACAACTCCGGAGCAGGATGCTCAAGTGTACCAACTACGCATGCAATTGGAGGCTGAAGGATACACAGAGAGACTAGACACTTTGACTCTGGTGTGTTTTGACCCATACCTAGCTAGGTGGGGCAGCTGAGCCAGCAAGTTGACTGACATGTCTTTGGTTGCAGCTCCGATTTCTACGAGCTCGGAAATTCAATGTCGAACTCTCAAGAAAAATGTACGTAGAGTGGCCAAAGTTGAGCTTGTCATCGCAAATGGTCTCTCCTGACGCTGCTACGCCCGCTTAGGTTTATGGACTCGGAGAATTGGCGCAAGGGGTTCAAGGTGGACGATCTCACCCGAAACTTTGTCTATGTCGAGAAGCCCAAGGTCTTTGAATACTACCCGCAATACTACCACAAGACGGACAAGGTAAGAGCCGATTATGTGTACGCTCTGACTTTTCAGTCCTTGTCTGACAGAGGATAGGATGGCCGACCCGTTTACATCGAAGTCCTTGGTAACATCGACCTCACCGCTATGTACAAAATCACAACTGCGGAGCGCATGCTGCAGAACCTGGTTGTCGAATATGAGAAGTTGGCGGACCCTCGTCTCCCTGCTTGTTCCCGAAAGTCGGGTAAACTGCTCGAGACCTGCTGCACCATTATGGACCTTAAGGGGGTCGGCTTGACAAAGTTCAGTTCTGTCTACAGCTACATCAGCCAAGCTTCAGCTATCTCTCAGAATTACTATCCGGAGCGCCTGGGAAAACTCTACCTCATCAACGCGCCGTGGGGATTCTCTTCAGTCTGGGCCATGGTTAAGGGATTCTTGGATCCAGTCACAGTCGACAAGATCCATATTCTTGGTGGAGGATATCAGGCTGAATTACTTGGCCAGATTCCTAGTGAAAATCTGCCGACGCAGTTCGGTGGCGAGTGTGAATGTGGTGGTAGGTGTGAGCTCAGTGACGCGGGCCCTTGGCAGGAGCCAGAGTGGGCGAGACCACCAAAGTGGGCCCAAGTTCCAGCTTCAGAGGAGCAGGCACCGGCCACCATTGAGAACAAACCTGGTGAAATCGTTTCTGCGGATACTCCAGTTCCAGTTGCTGGAGACAACAAGTCTCCCGAAGGCGCGACCGTACATCCCGCACCAGTTGCGTAATGGTCATCCACGTCTGAATAGTTCCCTGGAAGTTGGGCGACAGGTGAAGGAATAGAGGTTGGGGCCTTTTGTCGAATGGAACTTCAACATATCGTGTCTACAAAGAGCTTAAGGGTTGTGCGTGTCGGAGCATGGATAGTTAAAGAGCCATGCGGCATTAGGCACAAAGTTTCTCAGAATAGCAACTGCGGTTAGAACTTCGTTGCCCGAAGCATGATAGACCCCGTTCGATCGGAAGGTGTGCTTTTGAAAGCCAGAGCATTTTTCTTTCATTCTTGCATCGCCTTGCGTCCCTTAAATATATGGGATATCCTTTTAAAAATAGATAAAGCGTCGGCTGTTGGGCCAAGAATCAAGCTTATATCTCCAAATGATGAGTCGAAACGCCCAGACGCACCCTTATATATGTAGATCCCTAAACGCCTCTCCGCAACCATTTCCTGCATTGAACCCGCCTCAGTATCACCGCGACTTCTCCACATACTCCGCTGCAGCCCTCGCCCTCTCCAACTTCGCCACCGTAGCTGGGAGATTGCTCTTTAGCCCAACCAGCTTCCCTAATGCATCCGCGTACGTCTCCTCCACCTCCGCCTGCCTCTCGAGCGGCTGCACACTCAATATCGGCTGCCCTTCCCCAGTCTCTACCACCTTTGAGTTCAACTCTCCTATCGCCGCAGCCGTCGCCGCAGCGCCTGAGTTCGAGGCCTCAATGTACCGGTTCGCTGCCTGCAGAGGAGCCTCTCTCCGGAGTTGGGATAAAGAGAGGGTAGTAGCTTCGATTTGTGCGTGTAGTGTGTGAACGCGCGTGTGTAGACGACGATCGTAGGGTTCGAATTCCTCGACCTCCCGGTCGAGGGACATGGGTAGGGAGTCGGCGTCGAGGCCGTTGATAGAGATGTTTTGGCGGGCGTAGAGGAATGTTTTCTGGACGTACTGTATTCCTCATATTAGCCTCGATCAGTCCGTAGACTTCATAATCCGTGTAGAGCTGGATATGCAGAATGGAGGGTGTGAACGAACATCATGGACTAGTTCTTCTACGCGTCGCCGCAGCGCGTCTTCTCCCTCCGGCGCGGCTGAAGGAGGGAGGTTGAGGTCGATCTTCTCGCGCGCACGACGAGTGACATTGTCAATCAAATAGCGCAGGTCCTCGGGGGACTGCAATTCGACCTTTCGGTGGTGTCCGGCGTCCATTGCGGCCTGTTGTTGAATTCACGTTGCGAAGGATTCGGGGTTTTTGTTTTGTTGATCTTCGTTTACGCGGGGATTACTTTTACAAGCTTAGGTACACAGTACCTTGTGCTATGTATGTACAGCGGGGGTCAATAAGTGATCGTACTTAGGGTGTAGGAGTAAGTCTCTGCCTAGCAACGCGCAAGCGAGTGTATGGTTGCTGGGCAGAGACTTTCTTCTATCCCCCAAGTGCACATAGGCGAAATCATCAAATTCCATTTCGTCTTCGCATAACATTGGCAATTTGATTCGGAGATGACCGTCAATATGGCTCAATCCTTTCCGAAATGATTCTTAATGTAAAAATGATGTTAAATAGAGGTAAGATGTGCAGGAGAAAATTGGTATGGGCACCAGACGAGAGTACTCTACTGCGAAACGGGCTGTTGTTCTTGCACTTCATTACGAAGGACACAGTTATGGAGTAATCTCTTTCCGAACCAAAATTCCTCGTTCTACAGTTCAATATATATGTAAAAGAGGTCTTCTTTCAAGTAGTTTCGCTATGCCACTTCCAAACAAAAAGCGCAAAGGACGTCCTTTCAAATCTGTCCTCCGTGCTCAACGCCGTTTCGTTAATTTGTGTATCGCAAATCGTAAAACAATTATCAGCAAGACTTCTCAGGACGTATCACTCCTACGACTATCAAAAAATACGACAAAGAAGTACATAACTCAATTTGGTTATCGCAAACGACGTGCACGCAAGAAACCATTCTTAAATACAAAACAACGAAAAGCCTGTCTCACCTAGGCACGTAAACATCAACATTAGACACTATCCCAATAGAAACAGGTTATTTTGACAGATGAATATTCATTTGAAATTGGTCATGATAGAAGTCAAACTTAAGCATGGCGTAAAGAAGGTAAAGAATTCTTGGATGCCTGTTTGCAACCAATATTCAAAAGTAGCTGTATATTTGTTATATTTTGAAGAGCCATTAGTTACAACATGTAAGGGCCATGTACATATGCCTTGGATAAGTTTCGAACCACAGCTGATTTTACACCAAAAGTGCTACTTTCTATACTACTACAGCACTACAACTTAAGTTTTAAGTTGAATTCAAAATTAGCTGAACAACTAAATTTATTTAAGGCTTCAGTTAAAAGACAAGAAAAAGCTAATTCATTATGCTAAAGGAAATACAATTGAATCCATATCAACATGATGAAATTTTCTTGCATTTCACTTAATTTTGGTGTAGTTTCTATCCAGTTTGGAGACCAGTCGGCTTCAGCAACACAACATTCTATCAATACAATAAATTTACTTGTTTTCTTTTCAGTAGACTGAAGCCTTAGATAATGTTAGTTTTTCGACTAATTTTGAAGGTAGCTTAATACCTAAATTGTGGTGCTGCAGCCATGTAGAAAGTAGCACTTTTGGCGCAAAATCAACTGTAGTTCAAAACTTATCCCAAGTATATATACAATTCTGAATAATGGCTAAATAACTAGAATCAAGTATTAAGATGAGGTTTTAACCAAGTATTTGCGACTATTTCACAATCTATTACGTTTGCGACATTGTAGTGGACTGGAACCATAGATTGTGGAAGATAATGTGCCTTGTCACAGAGCTAAGATTGTGCAAATATATTTTGAGAAAAATAAAATAAAGTAAAAGGTTTGGCCTGCTAACAGTTCAGATCTCAACTGTATCAAAAATTTATATCTGAAAATAAAGTGTCATATTACTTTGAAGGAAGTAAACAGTTAAAGAGATATAATTCAGTTTTTGCTATTGTTATAGGGGGAGACCGTACCAGCAAACTTTAATAAATTCATTGAAATTATGACTAAATGTTATGTAGTTATAATTGCAGCAAAAGGCGATTATACTTATTGGTAAAATTGTTATTATATATAGATATTTTAATACTAATAACCCTCTACAGTTTTCATTTCACAATTGTCAGAGCTTGCCCTAAAGCTAAACCCTCTAGATTGCTAAAACATTGTAAATAACGTTGCGCCAAACGCTAAACACAATTACAGCGATATTACAAGACTCTTAAGACCAAGGTAATAGAGATGGAATACTTTGCATTACTTTATACAATGTGATGGAATTCTAATAGTAAAACTAATTGTAAAATTAATTGTAGAACTAATTGCTGCTTTCTTCAGAAGTAGTCTCTTATATATACATTATGAAAAGAAAATTATATATCCCTTAGCATACTAACCACTTATAGCATGATGGTATGCCATTGCTAAACTGTAGTTCTAACCCTTTAAAGCTTTATGTTGTAATAATATATATAAATATAACAATTCAACTCTAATAAAGTCCCATCTCCTAGTTTGTCTTAATGTTTAGGTATATAGCAAGGCATTCTTGAAGTGACCGTAGGATAGTTATGTTAGTTCTATTATCTAAGATAGTAAAACAGTCTTACTATAACTATATCAAAGAATATCTTAAGTAATAATTCTTGGTATAAAGCTTTATTGCTAAACTAATAAGACATTCAGTAAAGAAAGAAGGAAAGGTACTTTTTTTGAGATATTAACATAGTATTTATAGCTACTTCTTCATTGATCTCTTGGCTACCTACTAATGAGTAACTCATACCTTTTGATGTGTACTTTTCTCAGTGTAATTTACATATAACTCATGCTGAGTTTAATAATGAAATCTGAGTTATTATAACTCATAACTTTCTATCTATATTCAAACTGCCAACTATATCTAGTTAATATGTCTTTCAGCTATTAAGTGTTACTTAACTTTTCTGATCCTATTTCTACAACTAACAGTTTTGAGTCCATAAGTTGTAAGGGCTTCTGTTAGTCAGTTGCTTCCTAATTAAGTCACTTGACAGTTATATAGCTAGCTGAGGTTATTATTTTAACCAGAATATGAATAATTTATTGAGTTTGCTATGGGTCATGCTCTCAACGCTAAAAGCACTAATTGCACAAATTTCGCTTTAGCCTCCACTTATCTCTAAGAAGTGCCATCTATTCTTGTATTCAGTTTATTCTTGTCAAGTCGTATATGCTGTTGTTAGTCCTATAAAACCATAATCCAATCTAATAATAGCAGTACTACTCTTGTGTCTATGGCATTCCTGATAAGGCTTGAGATATTTATAATAACAATTACTTATTGACCCTCACTATACAATAGCTAATCAAGAAAGTAAGCATTTACCTTATTAAAATTTGTACTTTTACCCACAAATTACCTACTTTCCAGAATAATAAGTATTCAAAAAGAATGTTAAATGCTAAAAATTACTTATTTTAAAATATTAGTAAAGGTTAAGCATTTTTAATGCAAATTTGCTGATCTTGTTGATGTTTCTAGTAATACTGTACAATATTAACTAAAATGAGAAAATGACTAATAGTAGAAAAATCCAAATATCTATCTATTATAATAAAAGAAAAGAAAAACTAACTTATTTAGATAATAATATAATGCTCTAAAGCAAAAGCTAAAAACGTTATTAATATAACTGCTAAAATTGGAATTTCTATTTCTAAAGAGACAATTTAATAGATATTAAGCAAAGTAGATTATTAAAAATATATTTCATATTGCAGTCTTTTTATTAGTGAATAAAATAAGATCAAATAATTTTCAAACTTTTTAACATAAAGATTATCATTTGAGCTTTTAAAGAAAAGCAATTTAAACTAATAAAATATCTTTTTCTATAAAGATATATCATTAAATTTAAATTCTTTAGAAATAAAGTAAGTAATATTATCTAGACTGCATTCAAATAACATTTTAAAGTAAATATTTTTCTTCTATAGTTTAAATATATTTACTCAATAAAAAGCAACTATAAAGAGTACTTGAAAAGTAATAAAGTACTTTTCTTTTTCTTATCATTAAATGATAAATTATAATTATAATTATAGCAATTACTAAGTTTTACTACTTAAAATATTAAAATATATAGTTATATACTACTTTATTGAATTTAAGCTAAAAAGTAATTCTTGTTTCTAGTAATGAGAAAATTATATTTATAAGTCAAATTACTTGAAACATTTTTAGGTTTGAGTAATATATATTAGTATTATCTGTCTTCCTACATCTAAAACTGTAATTATTATAATAATTAAATAATATATTAATAGATAGTAGTAAATTATTATTATAAATATTTTAAACTTTAAGCTGTAGAACATTACAAATAATATATAGGATTATAAGGTTGCAAATTATACAGATGTTGTGTACTAAGTAAGACGTACTATAACAAAACTTTCAACTATGTAAAGTGATTAATTTTAATGCTAAAGACTCATAATTTTTTGTGCAATATGTAGAATAGTTTATTTTAAAATGATTTTGAAAGTTTAAGGACTATATTTTAAAAACTAAATGTGTAGCTGTAGTATATGCTGGACGACTTCCTATTTTTAAATCACTTTCTCTAATATAGTACACTGTATACTATATTAACTGTATAATATAGCTCCTTTAATCTAAGCTTTAATAAGTATAAAGAAATAACTGTAACGCGGAGCCTTAAGGGGCGAGGACTGCAGTTGTGGCTTGGCGGCGATGCACTGTTGTGTTGTATGCGATTAGTGCATCGAGAGGCACGTATATGTAAATCCATGAAGCTATTTCTCCTAGAAGCAGCGATTAATTCTACACTAGAAATCGACATTCTTAAGCCATTGGAATTCAATTCATCGCACATAGTATTGCGGAACTTCCATAAATTGTTGACCCTTATTCTTGAGCCTCGTGACGTCGCTGTGATAGCACTTGGCGTTCGGCCCGATGTTGTCTACACTGTTTTAGCAAACCAAAAAGGGCTGGCTTTAGGGCTGGCCCTGACAATAACTTTGTAAAGTTTTAGCACTACATCTATAAAGGGACAAATATAGAAGCATTTCTTATAAGTCACTATTTTGATGTATGCATAATAACAACAACATGTATATGCATACTGCAAGATATTAAAAGACACTATAACAACATCGTAATATTTTCAAAGTTTGTCTCAAGGTTAATAAAAACCCAGAAAATATATTTATATAGTCAGAATTTTGATAACTCAACTTCTTTATCTTCTATTTGCTATTAAAATGTTAACTAAAACGCTACTAAACTATTTTCCAAGTTGGGAAGCTAATATAGCGAGAGTACTATCTAAATTTTCTTCAAATCCTTTTTTAAGTATCAATAAAGCTACTACTATGTATTGAAAATCTCTTAGAATATTAAGTTATAGAAAGAACAAAGAAGTTCAAGATCACAAATTAGTACATACTAAAGATTATACCTTTACACCTCTGCAGGAGTGAGCCCTAATCAAGCGAGTCATTCAACAAGATAATATAGGTATTTCCTCATTGCAGAAACTTGTTAAAGCAAAAGCGAAGGCTATTCTTCAAATTATTTATTCTAGTAAAAAGTTAGAATATCACTGAGTAAGAAAGTTTATTAAAAGACATTTTGATCTTCAAATTAAGTACGACCAGCATCTGGAGTACCAAAGAAAGGTTGCTAAAGATTCAAGAATGATGAAATATTATTTCAGGCTCTTTCAAAGAGTATAACTAAAATACAAACTTAAGTTAGAGAATATAAGAAATATGGATGAGAAGAGATTTCTTATAAGCATAGTAGCGAGGTCTAAGATAGTCTGTAAGAAGGGTAAAAAGAATCTCAAGTTTGTTCATAATGTAAATAGAGAACTAATAACAGTTATAGAGTATTTGTTTGCTGCTGAGTTTATTCTTCCTCCTCTTGTGGCTATCAAAGGTGTAAATCATATTGCTGGACATCATATAAAGGGTGCAGGGGGACTTGGCTGGTGCTATGAAAACTTTTCTAAAAAATGGACAAGTATTGAACTTGATTTAGCTTGGTTACAAGAGATGTTTAATTCATTAACTAAACTTAAGTAAGTTATTCTGATATTATATAGTCCTAATACTAACAATTAAGCTAAGAATCTATTGGAATACTGCTTTCTACTCCTAGATAGTCATGAGAGTTATTGCAATATCCTCTTTCTTAACTTCACTTGGAAGCAAAGAATATTGGTATTTGTACTTTCTTTCTATTTGTTCCGCCTTACTTAGCCTTTAGATATTGGTTTATTCAGTCCTCTGTAACATTATTATAGCAAGATCATCAGAGAATAGTCTAATACGGACTATCTAGTGCTTTTGAAAGAGAACTTCATTCTAATTCTTCAAGTTGTCAGAGACTAAACCTATGTCCTTAAAAACATTAAAAGTACTTAAACAGGTACAAGACTAGTTCCCTACAACAAGAGAAAGGTATTGAACTTAATAAAAGTACTAGAACTTAAGAAAGAAGTAGTAGATGCAAAGAAAAAGGAATTGCAAATACTAAGAAAAGCACCTCAATTTCATCAGGCAGAGACTTACATAAAGAAATTAATATTATAAGAAGCATCTCCTAAGGTTCTTCTAGCCACATTTGAGAAGTATACCAAAGGTTTAACAGAGACAACAACATTTGGAGATATTGTAATGTATGAGGTAAAAAAGTTACGAGAACAATTGATTTTCAAAGCGAACTACCAAACCAGCAAAGTCAAACTTAAAGACAAGCATTAGGGACGTTCTAAACTATATACTCAAGAGGTTATGGATGAGTTACAGAAAGAAATTGAGGAAAAAGGAATATTAATTGCTTTGAAAGAAGCTAAAGCAAAGGTTAAAAAAGTAGTTAAAGAGAAAGGGAAAAAGTTCATTTCTAAGGCTAAAAAAGTTATGATAGACTTACATGGGCCTGGTAATACTTCAGACTACATTGTATTAGATTTCATTACTAATTGCTTCTACAGTAATATTTTGAATAAGTTAATATTTAAGTAGCCAATTTCACTTCTAGAGATAATAATACTACAGATAAATTAAATACAACAGACATTAGTTCTGACTTAGATATGCTTTATAAGATATTTAACAATGCTCTATTAGTAGAAGAGAGTATAATAGGACCTTCTAGTAGTAGAGTGCTATACCTTAGGGAGAGAAAGTAATTCTTTGTTTACATTAATGAATTTATTTATAGATATTTCAATTCTTTAAATTTTGTGCTGAAATTTTGAAATTATGCTATTTAGCCTATCTACAATAGGTTAAGTTTTTTACTGCTTATCAATCGCTTAAAAAGTAATAGCATTATAAATTTGAAAAGTTGAGATGATATAATTCACTTACCACGTAAATTCTATGTACTATGCAACCTCATGGTTCAATACGTTACTATAATAATACAGAAACTAACAAACTAAATTATAAGTAGAACTTTTATTATATTTAATATATGGTTAAATAAATTAATTGTTAAATAAATTAGTTTAATAATTTTTTTGCTTATATTTATGCTTATATTAATATAAGTATAAATATATTTTTAGAAATGTTGATTAGCAATTCTATGTATATAATTATATTATAAATATTTTAAGCCTTATTATAATAATGTTATAGATACAGAAGTAGCGTTGACTACTATTGGATCTGATTATGACCTTACAAGATTAAGAATAGTACATATGGCTTAGTAAAGATAAACTGAATACGAGAATGGATAGCACTTGCTGAAGTTGAGTAGAGGCTAAAGCAGAGCTTATATAATTAATGCTCTTAGTACTGAGAGTGTAACTTACAACAACTAAATAATTTACTCATACCCCGGTCAAGGTAATAACTTTAGCTAACCATGAGAATTCAAAGTGATCTAATCAGAAAGCAATCAGCTACATAGAGTTCTACTGATTATAAAGTTTAAAATTGGTAGATATAGATGAAGGATTAAGGAAGCTAAAAGATACTTGATAACTGAAGAACACATTAGTTGAGTATAGTAGACAATTTGAGTATAGGTAAAAGATTATGAGTTATAATAATTTAGGTTTTATTATTGAATTTGGAATAAGTTATGTTGTAAGTCATACTAAGAGGTATACTATAGTGGTAAAGGTTTCGAATATCGTGAGATAGATGATACTAATACATATTACTTAAACTTGAGTACCTTAGGTAACTCAATTCATGAATAAGGTCTTCTTGTTACTAGGGACTAGAATTACTTCCCAGCTGGAATTCAATAAGGTAGCATGTGATTATATCTTTTGATATCTTAAATGATAAAACTTGGTTACTAAGTAACAAACTTCTAAATAATAAATTTAATAAAGAGAAAGGGAAAGCACTTTTAGTTACTCTTCAAGTACTCTTCATAGTAGCTTTTTGTTGAGTTACTGACCATCTGCTATCAGGTAATTGTATACTATATTATAGTCATACCAAGATATGACTTATAACTTGAACTTTAAATAAGGAAATCTGAGTTACTTTATAACTTATACTTTTCCTACACTTGTGTAATCATTGTACGACTTATTACTTTTAGCTGATATGCCTTTCTGTTGTTTTTAGCTAGTCAAAGATCTATTAACTCCTCTCTTAAACTACCTTCAATTAATTCTTGATTGGAAGTCTTTGTGGTTTGTCAGTCATTGCTTATATAGTTCTTTTATTATCATGATGACTGGTTGAGTTTGTTGAGTGAGAACTGCCTGGTCAGAATATTATCTTATATTTTTCAGTTGCCGTACACAGTATACAGTGTGCAGACTTAGTAATCTACACGCTATTACAACTGGCTCTTATATTCTAGCAAGTCCGCTGTTATTCATATTCGGTAGCCAACTCTCTTGATTATATGCTATGTCTAATAAAGTATTATGAATATCTTAAGTCTCATTAAGAACGCTATGAATATGGGAGTAGCACTGCTATTATTAGACTAAATTACAGTTCCATAGAACTAAGGATGGTATATATGACTTAGCAAGGATAAACCAAATATGAGGACAGATGATACTTACTAGAGGTAAGTGGGGGCTAAAGCGAGGTTTGTGCAATTAGCGTTCTTAGCATTGAGAGCACAACTCATGACAAATTCAATAAATTATCTATACACTAGTTAAGACAATAACTTTAGCTAGTTACATAATTGTCAAGTAGCTTAGCTAAGAAGTGATCAACTAACAAGAACTCTCACGACCTACAAACCTAAAACTGTTGATTATGGAAGTGGGATCAGAAGAGTTGAGAGACATTTAATAGCTGAAAGACATATTAGCAATGTAGGGAGCAGCTTAAATATAAATAGAGAATTATAAGTTATGATAACTTAGATTCCATTATTGGACTCAGTGTGAGTTATGTATAAGTTATGCCAAGAAGAGTGTATACTAAAAGGTATGAGTCACGCATTGACAAGTAGTAAAGAGATTAGTAAAGAAGTGGCTATAAATACTATATTAAGATCCTAAAGAAAGTATCTTTCCTTCTCTCTTCATTGAATATCTTATTAGTTTAGCAATAAAGCTTTTTCTTAAAAATTATTGCCCAAAATATCTTTTAATATAGTTACAGTAGAACCGTTTCATTATCTTAGTATATGGGACCAATATAACTGCCCTACAGTCACTTCAAGAATGCCTTGCCATGTATTTGAACATTAAGACAAATTAGAAGATAAGACTTCATTAGAGTTAAATTGTCATATAAAGCTTCATCTATAATCTGATTTAATGATTTCTGCAATACTCTTGTATTTATGATATTCTGTGGCTTAGAGTCTGAGATGTCTATGACATGTATACACTAAGTAGTATGAGTCGTCTGTTGGCAAGTGACCAAAAGATCAGTAAAGAAGTAGCTATAAATACTGTATTGAGATTTTAGGGAAAGCATCTTTCCTTTCCTCTTTACTAAATGTCTTGTTAATTCAGTAAATAAGCTTCATATCAAGAATTATTATTTTAAGATATCTTTTCATATAGTTGTAACAAAACTGTTTTATTATCATAGTATACAAAATTGATATAACTATTCTAGAGTTACTCTATAAACATTTTACTATATACCTAAACTCTCAAGACAAACTAGAAAATAAGACCTTGTTAATGTTAAATCATTACAACTTATTACTTAGCTTAGTTAAAGTTTTATTAAATATTAAAATAAAACTTATCAATGTTTTTAAGTATATAGACAAAATAAGTATTGAAATTATTATAATAATCATTGTTATATATTGTAAAATAGGCAATACTAGTACACATTACTTGAACTTAAGTATGTTAAGTAACTCAATTTGTAAATAAGGTTTTTTCGTTGCTAGAGACCAGAATTACTTTCCAGCTGGAACTTAATAAAGCAATGTATAATTATATCTTTCGGTATCTTAGACAATAGGACTTAATTATTAAGTAATAAATTTTCAAATTGTATGGTCAATAAAGAGAAGAGGAAAGTACTTTCTATTACTCTCCAAGTACTCTTTATAGCAGCTCTTCATTAAGTCACTGACTACTTATCTATTTTTTTACTATTTTCGATAATAAGACTTAGTTGTTAAGTAACAAATTTCTAAATAATATATTTAATGAAGAGAAAAGAGAAACTCTTTTCAACGCTCTTTAAGTACTCTTTATAGCAACTCTTTATTGAGTCACTGACCACCTATTATCAGGTGATCATACACTATATTACTGTTATGTCAAGATATAACTTATAACCTAAATTCTAAATAAGAAACCTGAGTTACTATATAACTTATACTCTTCTTACTTTTATGTAATCACTACATAACTTACTACTCCTAGCTAACCTGTCCCTTAGCTACCTTAGCTAGTTGGGAGTCTGTCAGCTTGTTTTCCTAAATTAATCTTAACTAGTTCTTAACTAAGAGTTTTCATGGTTCATTAATCCTTTCTTATATAGCTTTTTTGGTATTATGGTGGTTGGCTAAGTTTATTAAATGAAGGCTGCCTAACTGAGATATTATTTCATATTTTTCAGTTGCTATATAGAGTGTATAGTGTATAGGCTTAATAGTTTATACACTGCTACTATAAATCCTTTGTGTAATGTAGAGCCTTAAGGGACGAGGACTGCAGTTGCGACTCGGCAACAGTACACTATCACGCCGCATGCAGTCAGTGCACTGAGAGGCACATATATGTAAATCCATAAGGTTGCTTCTCCCAGAAGCAGCGATTAGTTCTACACTAGAAATCGACATTCTTAAGCTATTGAAATTCAGTTTATTGCACATAGCATTGTAGAGCCTCTATATGCTATTGACCTTTATCTTTGAGCCTCGTGACATCGCTGCGATAGTACTTGGTGTTCAGCCCGACGTCGTTCACACTGCTTTAGCAATCTGAAAAGGGCTAGCTTTTGAGTTGGCCCTGACACTTTGACCTAGTAAGTCTCGTCACTACTTATATTTAGTAGTCGACTCTCTTAGCCATAAGCTAAACTTAATAGAGCTTTTATTATGATCTAATCTAGTAATTCTTGTATCATTTCTGTATTCGTGGCATTCTGCAACTTAAGGCTTAAAATGTTCATAATATATATACTATTAAAGTAATTTAAAGTATTCTTCTTGCTATTATCTAATATTTTGAGGAAAAGAAAATTTTAATTTATTTATGGTAAAAGCTTACTTGTTTTAATATTTTATATATAAAGAAATGATGTACTCTTGAGAAAATTTCCAATAATAAGTATAAATTTTGCTTTAAGTAATTTATAGATATTCTATCAACTTAATTTGTCTTCTAAATAAACTGTAAATTGATTAAGCCTTAAATTTGTCAGATATTAAAGGTTGTTCAAATTAATATCTATAAATTAGATAAACTAAAATAATTTCTGAAGCTACACTCTGTGTACTTTGCTATGTCTTAACTCAGTTACAGTCGCTTTGATAAGCTCCTACTGTATTTAAATAGTTTTATTTGTAAGAGTGAAAACTTTAGATATTGTGAAAAAGATATTACTAGCATATATTACTATCATAAACATATTGGACCTCAATTTACAGAATAATACAAATACAGAAGTAGAGTAGAAACTATTAGATTAAATTGCAAATGAGGTCTTATTAAGTATGATATATAACTTAAGGAGCTAATTCCTAAATAGAAATAATAGCAGAACTTATCAGTAATATATCATTTGAAGTGATAAAGTGCAGACTATTAAATCTATATACTATATGTTGTACATAGTAATTGAAAAATATGAGACAATACCTTAATTAGGTAACTCTTATATAGTAAACTTAACTAATTACAACAATACTAAAAAAGCAATATAAGTAACAATCAATGAACTATGAAAGTATTTAACTAAGGATAAAAGGTAAAAAAGATATAAGTCACAAAATGACTCAAGTTTCCTTATTTGAAATTTAGGTTATGAATTAAGTTTTGGTATACAATTACCTAATAACAGGTGATCAGTAACTTAATAAAAAGTTACAATAAAAATTACTTTTCTTTCCTCTTTATTAATTATTTTATTAAATTCTTTATTACTCGTCAATTCTAGTTTATGTATAATATGAAGTTCTAGGAGTTAGAACTGCAGTTTAGCAGTGATATATTATCACATGGCATACAGTTAGCATGCCAAGAGAAAAGTAATTTTTTTCATTATATATATTTAAGAGATTACTTCTAGAAGAAGCAGCAATTAGTTTTACAATTAGTTTTACTATTAAAATTTAATTATATTGTGCAAAGTAATATAAAGTATTATATTTTTATTACTTTGATTTTAAGAGCCTTATAATATCGCTGTAACTATACTCAGTATTTAGCTCGATGTTGTTTATGCTGTTTTAGCAATTTGAAGAGTTTAGCTTTAAGGCTAGCCTTAATACTTAGGTGATAAACTTAGATTATTAAGTAATAAAGAACTTGATTAAACATTTAATGAAAAGAAAAGAAAAATACTTTTCTTTACTTTTTAAGTACTTTTTAATATAGTTTTTTATTGATTCAATAATTACTTACTATTAGATGATCATATATTATATAATAGCTACATCAAAGTATGACTTAGCTATATGTTATAAACATCTCAAGCTTCATCAAGAACCCCACAGACATGAAAGTGGCACTAGAACTATTGGATTAGATTGTAAGCTTATAGAACATGAATAGCATGAACAGCTTAGCAAGAATAAACTAAATATGAGAATGAATAGTACTTACCGTGCGTGAGTAAGGGCTAAAGTAAAGGTTCGGGCAATCAGTACTCTCAGTGGTAAGAGCAAGATCTATGGCAACTCAATAAATCACTTACATCCTAGTCAAGGCAATCATCTCAGCCAGCCACACGATTGCCAAGTGGTCTGGCCAGAAAGTGACTGGCCAGCAGGAACCACTATGACCTATGAACAAGAAACCGTTAATTGTAGACAAAAGACCAAGAGAATTGAAAAATACTTGACAGCTGAAAGATACGTCAGCTAGGTGTAATGAGCAGCTCAGGTATGGATAGAAGGTCATGAGTCATGGTGACTCAGTTTTCATTATTGGACTTAACATAAGTCAGGTATGAGTCACGCCAAGAGATGAACATATCAAGTGGTATGAGTTGTCCATTGGCAGGTGGCCAAGAGATCACTGAAGAAACAGCTATAAATATAGCATTAGGATCTCAGGGAAAGCGTCTTTTCTTCTCTCTTCATTAAGTATTTTGTTAGTTTAGCAATATAATCTTTGTACCAAAAACTATCATCCAAGATATCATTTGATATAGTTGCAGCAGAACTGTTTCACTATCCTAGCATATAGGACTAATATAACTATCCTACGGTTACCTCCAAAATATCTCGCCATATATTTAAACACTTAAGACAACTAAGAGATAAGACCTTATTAGAGTCAGATTGTTACACTATGACATTTCCCTAATTTTTCTTATTTTATATTACTATTAATCTTTTCTCTCTTCTACAAATAGTTCTTTAAATTATACACAATGATAACTTTCAAAATTTATATTAAATATATTAGTTAAGAAACTTTTTACCTAGATAATATATTATTTAAAGGTTTCTAGTTGACCCACTAATATTCATAGTACTTGTAATAATCTAACTTCAATAAGGTCTCGTTTTCTAGTTTGTCTAGATATTCAGGTACGTGGCAGGGTGTTCTTAGGGTAACCATAGGACAGTTATATTAGTCCTGTATACTGAGATAGCGAAACGGTCTTGTTGTAACTATATCAAAGAATATCTTTGAGTGATGATTCTTGGTACAAAGCTTATATTGCTAAACTAACAAGACATTCAGTGAAGAGAGAAGGAAAGACGCTTTCCCTGAAATCCTAATGCTATAATTATAGTCACTTCTTTATTAACCTTCTAGCTACCTGCCAACAGGTAACCCATATCACTTGGTATGTTTCTTTCTCAGTGTGACTCATACTTAACTCATGCTGAGTCCAATAATGAAACCTAAATCACCATGACTCATAACTCTTAACCTATACTTGAGCTGCCTATTACATCTAGCTAATGTGTCTTTCAGCTGCTAAGTGTTTTTTAACTTTCCTAGTACTTTCTTCATAACCAATAGTTCCTTATTTGTAGATCATAATAGTTTCTGTTGATTAGCCACTTCCTGGCTAGGCCACTTAGCAGTTGTGTGGCTAGCTAAAGTCAATGCTTTGACTGGAGTATGAGTAATTTATTGAGATACCACAGGTCGCACTCCCAGCACTGCGAGTGCTGATTTTGTGCACCCTCACTTTGACCCCTACTCTCCTACAGCAAGTACCATCTATTCTTATATTCAGTTCATCCTTGTCAAACTGTTCGTGCTATCCTTAACTATATAGGTCTATAATTCAGTCTAATAGTACCAGTGCCACTCCTGTATTCATGGTATTTCTGATGAGGCTCGGGGTATTTGTGACTGTACTTTTATCTATTTAGATAACTTGTCCTCACATTTCTTTAGTCTAATTGATAAATAATAAGGTTTATTTGAGATGTCAAGCTTTATTTTCTTTAGATCACTTCTATAGCTATTAGTAAATATTTAAAAAATATAGTATTTTATTTATTTACTATAGTTTCTTCTATTCAACTGTGACAATCTGACTTCGATAAGGTCTTGTCTTCTAGTTTGTCTAGGTGTTCAGACATAGGGCAAAGTGTTTTTAGGGTAATCGTCAGACAATTATATTAGTTCTGTATACTGAAATAGTAAAATGGTCTTACTGTAACTATATCAAAGGATATTTTTAGGTGATAATTCTTAGTATGAAGCTTTATTGCTAAACTAACAAAACATTCAGTGAAGAGAGAAGAAAAGACATTTTCCCTGAAATTTCAACATTGTATTTTCTAGCCATCTTTTCACTGATCTCTTAGCTATCTGCCAATAGATGATCTGTACTACTTAATATATTCCTTCCTTGGCATAACTCACACTTGGCTTACACTGAGTTCAATAATGAGGTCTTAGTTATTGTGACTCATAACTCTCCATCTATACTTGAACTGCTTACTTATAACAATCTGACTCCAACAAAGTTATATTTCCTAGTTTTGTCTAGATGTTCAAGTACGTGGTGAGGCATTCTTAGAATAACCACAAGATAGTTATATTGGTCCCATATACTGAGATAGTGAAACAGTTCTGTTGTAACTATATCAAAGAATATCTTTGAGTAATGATTCTTGATATGAAGCTTATATTGCTAAACTAATAAGATATTCAGTAAAGAGAGAAGAAAAGATACTTTCCCTGAGATTCTAACACTATATTTATAACTGCCTTTTTACTGATCTCTTAGCCACCTGCCATTAGTTGACTCATACCGCTTGGTGTGTTCCTTCCTCAGCGTGACTCATACTTAACTCACACTGAGTCCAATAATGAAACCTAAGTTACCATAACTTATAACTTTCTATCTATACCCAAACTGCTTATTATACCTAGCTGATATGTCCTTCAGCTACCAAGTATCTTTCAGCTCTCTTAGTCCTTCTGTTACGAACAACGGTTACCTGTTCATAGGTTATGGTGGTTTCCCTTAACCGGTCGCTTCCTGGCTAGGCCGCTTTAGCAGTTGTGTGGCTAGCTGAAGTCGTTGCCTTGACTGGGGTGTGGGTAATTTATTGAGTTGCCATAGGTCACGCTCTCAACACTGCGAGTACTAATTGTGCGAACTCCTACTTTAGACCCTACTCCCCTATGGTAAGTGCCATCTATCCTCATATTCAGTTCATTCTTGCCAAGCTATTCATGTCGTCTCTTACTTCATAGACCTGCGATCTGATCCACTGGTACTGATACCACCTCTGTGTCCGTAGTATTCCTGATGAGGCTCGGGATATCTATGACACCATTACATCTGATTGATATGTTTTTTAGCTACCAAATGTTCTTCAGCTCTCTTGATCTTACTTTCATGATCGATGATTCTGTGCTTATAGGTTGTAGTAATTCCTGTTAGTTGGTCGCTTCCTAACTAGACCACTTAATAGTTATGTAGCTAACTAAGGTTATTTCTTTGACTGAGGTATAGATTATTTATTAGTTTGCTGCAGGTTGCACTCTTAGTGCTAAGAACACTGATTGTGCAAACCTCACTTTTGCCTCTACTTCCCTACAGCAAGTATCGTCTATTCTTGTATTTGATTTATTTTTGTTAAGTTAGGTATATATTGTTCTTAGCCCTATAGGTCCAAGATCTGGTCTAATGATAGTGATACCACTCTCGTGTCTGTAGCATTTCTGATGAGGCTCGGGATATTCTTGACAGTAACTTTATGATAATACTCTTTCTTAAATAAAGTTCTCCTTATAATTTCAGCACTGCATGAAAGATTCAGAATATCTTTAATTTTTGTGTAGCTCATGTAATGGTTTTCAGTATAAGAAGTAACAAAGTCAATAAGTTTATAATGTTCAAAAGTGTTAAATACTTTAAATTTATATCGTTATTTTTTAGAAGTTATAAAATTATTGTAAATAGATAACACAGTATGGCAAGTAATAGAAACAAAGTATTTGAAAACAATTTATTGATGTATCTATCCTTTAATACAATAGAGAGCTTATATAGAAATTCTATCGCTGTAAAATAGATTTTGACAAATTTGTGTAAATATAATGTGGAAATAATTTATATATAAAAAATTAAAGAGAAAAATAGTAGACTTTCCTTATATTTAAGTTCAGTTTAAGCATAAATATTTGATTATATGCATTACTGTTTACTTGTTAATGCAGTTATTTATAGAAAAAGGTAAAGCATTTTTAGTTTGAGTGGGACAGTATTGAAATAGTTAGTTTTATACTTCTTTGTTATTTCAATACTCTAAAGTGTCTATAACTGTATAAGCTCTATCAACTTGCTTAATTGAATGATAATGATACTATAACTATAAGTCTGATCTGGAGTTTGCAGTTATCCTGTTTGCACATGTTTTCAACTTAAATGATTCCCAATTGCGCAGAAAAATTTGCTCAGACAGGCAGTATCATAGTATAGGAGGTGAAGGCAACAAGTAAGCGAGAGGCAATTTTGGATGAAGCATCCTCTGCGCCTTCAACCTGAACAACCCACAACACCGATAAAAAGGCTCAAAATGGGTAGGATAATGACCTGTAAGCTAGGTTGTTTTATTCTATGCAAGATCGTGTTGTAGCGACCCCAAAAAGCCGCAAATTCTAGTTTTGTTCGTTTAAGCAAACTTTCCGCATCCAACTGCATGGTACCTGCAGGGCAGCAGTTCACACCGCCCCGCTAAGCGAATCCCAATATTGCCGTGGGTCTACGGAGTTTGGGGTACCTTGTAAATTGTTGGACTATTTTTGATTGTTCTTCTAGGCAACACTATACTGAATAATTGTGTCTACTCTCAATACAACCGGTAGTTGACACAATGCACTCATTAAGGCAATACAAATGAATAATGCTAGGCTCGATCAGACCGTGTTCGCGTTCAAAAAGCACCCTGACCTCCAACCGCCGTCCGAATGATCCAAGACGGGTAAGGAATACAAACACTAAACGCCAATAATACCCCCGAACCTATATCAGTAATTCGTGATAGATGATAAGATAATTGCCGGTTGCGCGGCGGGTTGAAGAATGGTCGATCTATTCCCGCAAACCCCAAATTCATAAATTGTGCTTCCGAGGTACGCCGATGTTGAATGCTGATGCTGTTGCGAGCAGCCTACTGAGGAAACATGGCCGCAATCTCCGAATCTGTGAGGCGAATTTCGTGGACAGGGTCTCTCTTGGTCTCTAAGGACGAATCGTAGTCAAAGTTGGAGGGAAGGAAGATTTCTGGTAAGCACAAGGAATTAGCACTCCACTGTGGGTAGGAGGCTGGGCTGTGGGGGATGTATCGTCATACCCTGATTCCAATCAAAGCCTTGAGAAGCCTTGACGCAGGTAATCTGTCGCGGAGTTAAGTCAGTAGGAGAATCTTAGAGTATTAGAAGCGAATGTAGAGTTGTGGAAGCATTTCCTGGAAGTGTTCACGTACCAAGCGTGGTGGCCCGTCTGGATGTCCGACATCAATGACAGTGTGCTCTTGCCTAGCAATGGAAGAGCCTATGGTGCGCCAGATGGTCAGCAAAATCCAGCGTGCACGAAGCCTGCAAGCTCCGGCTGAGTTTAAAACGGGACTTCGTGATACTCACTCAGGAACGACGACCTGGGGTAGCGTTGGGAGTTTGGGCTCGCGGGCGTTGTCGGGAGCCCTCCTCGCAACGAGGCCGGGGGAGTATGGGGAGATGAGGCGAGTGACGAAGCCATGGAAGACGCGGAAGAAGAAGGCAGCGACGAGCTTGCAGGTTGCCTGTGCCCAAGCATAGTGTTGCCCAAAGGCTGGTCTCTAAGCTGTTGTTGCTGCTGGCCGTTCTTGGAGCCACGGGCTGGTATATCAATGTAGGCAGACATGGTGTTTCAAGATGAATAAGGTCTAATGCTGAAGGACAAACGGCGAAGGATGAGAGGGATAGTACAGAAACAGTTTGTAGAGGTTGACAGGTGTCGTGTCGGGAAAGGACAATAATTACATGTTCTGGGTGTGAACAACGAAGGCCGGACGAAGTGACGGGGATGAGTCGTCTCGCTTGCGTTCGCCCGACCAGAATGGGGTGGGTGAGTGAGTGTGTTTAGTGAGTTAGTCACGGGCGACCGCTAGGGTCCGGCACGGCTGTTTGACCAGTATGCCTCAGTGCCATGTTATACGCAGTACATCGGATGTGCGCCTTGCGTGGTGCATGCCCTCTATATGTGATACTCAGTGCGGAGTATGTAGCACTCCGTCCTGACTGTTCCGTATGTATAGCATACCTTGTATGCTCGATGCCACGTGAGTCTGATGTCCTGCACGTCACCACTCACCATCTCCCGGTAAAACATTCCCAATAATAAATAATGCAGCACACCTATGCACCGAGTACATATATGTGTGCATATCAGTATTAAATTCAACGATCATCTTGGTTGTTTCACCCTCTGTTCTAGCCATTGTGTAGGATAAACTCGATATACATTATGTTCGGCATGATTTACTCCTCGACATCCACGGTATGTATGCAATTCGAATCACAACGCAACGAAGAATAACGCGAAACCCCCGGTCACCACCTCTGCCCGCCCATTAAAGCAGGCAGGTATGCCAGATCTACCGAGTTTGTCTAAGATTCGCCAGCGAACGACAACCCCCGGCCAGCCACGAGGACCTTCCAAATGAGAAGGTCTTGAACCGTCTTTACAAACTAGAAACAAATCAAGGTGATTTTTTTTTGGCATCCACCAAAGCGAGCTGCCAAGCAAGAGAAACGAAGTCGAAAGCCATGGGACATCCATCTTTAATCACACCCACATGTCGAAATTGTACAGTTGCCCTTAACGCGTCCGAAAAGCAAGATAAAACGACAGACCAATGTTGCTCCTCTCTGCTCCGCCGTGTAATAACAAGACTCCGCCGAGCTGTGGAAACCTAGTGATAAACCCCGAAGACGTGTTCTGCGTTCACCAGCCCTTCTTTCGGGCAAATCGCTTGTTAAGGAGAGCTAGCACCTTCGGAACGTTAAACTGGACGTATTCCAGATCCAGGTCTTCCTGATTATCTTTTTGCATCTCCAGTAAATCGTCGAGTTTCAAGTCAAGCTCTAACAGACCGCGATTGCGACCTTCACAGACGGTTAGTTCTAATGTGCAACGCATTTCATGAGGCTTTCCTTACCTTTGTAGTGTAATGAAATGACAAAAGTCCCGGGTAAAGGCGACGTGAAGTTGAAGTAAATATTGGCCCGGCGATTATCCGGCACATTACTCTTTTGAATCACGCCTTCCTTCTCTAGCTGCTGGTGAGTAAATTTGTAAGGGCCTAGAACTTGGTGCTTTTGTTGTTTTCTCTGCTTCCCTTCAGATTGGCTTCTGACATTGTGTAGATAGGACTTGTAAGTCTCCAGTTGGCCAACCAGGTACCCGTTGTGATCGCGGATTGTCCGGTAGACTTCATCTAGCTTTTTGGTCTCCTCAATGACCTTGTCTTTTAGAGACCCCAAGTGCACTAACTCCTGTTCAACCTCATCGCGCAGAAGCGAAAATTGGTCAGCCTTGTCGATTACTCTGAGCTCTTGGAGCTGGCTTAGGAGCTCCATTGCTCGGATACCCTTCCGAACCATAACGGCATCGTTCCGAAGAGTCGCTGCTGCGTCAGCGACTTTCTCTAGCCGTAAAGGCCGCCGAACCACTGCACTATTCGAAGGCAGTGATCGCATAATCTGAACAAAAGTGGACTTTGCCTCCATGAAGAAAACTTCTTCCTGGGTTATATCTAGAGCCGCAGTAAGATCATCGATAGCTGTTTCCCATTTGCTAAATAGAGGTAAATTGATGGCTCTGTTCTCCTTTCGGGGTAACTGCGCTGGTGCAGGGCCTAGCTCCTGCAACAGCATGCTAAGATGTGAGTTCTCGTCTTTTGCCTAGGGGAAAGTTAGTAATGTCCGTATATTCCGAAATCGCCTTACTTACTAATTCGGCACTATGCTTCTCCAGTAGGGCGTGTGTAGCGTAGACTTCGTTGAGTGTGATAGAAAGCTCAAGATCCTTTTTAGACAACGCTACGTAGTTGTCTAGCTCAAGCGTTTCGTAAAAGTCCTGTACTTCACAAAGGTCGTTCAAGAACTTGTTGACCCGTTCTTTGTTATGGTGAATGAAGGGCTGTAGCTTCGCCATGTATGGTTCCTTCGCATACGAGGGCTTGTTTGCTAGATTCTGCAGCATTTTGGCAATCTAAAAAAAACTTTTAGCTGAAATATATGATGAGAGGTAAGACACATAGCACTACTCACCAGTGTTAGTGTTCTGCGAGGATGATCTGCTGGGGTGCCGTCCACAAGCATGTATGAACGCGGAGTCACAATAGCCGGATTAATGAAACGGAGAAAGAAGAAGCCTCCAATGAGTGTGCATATGACTTGATCCTGGGCGTCCGGGTATTTTCTCTGTTCGTGGGTTAGTTCGAGGAATGGAAAGGTCTCCACAGTATATTCTAATACGAACCCTTGACAGACTGCGAATCTGCTTACATATCCACCTAATCCCATAAGGCGTCTCTTCTAGGTTTTCGATGATTGTGGTAAGGAAAGAATTTGCAATTTCCATCAACATCGTCAAGCGAGGCTCAATGATGGCCTGGACTTGTTCATTCTCTGCTGCTTGTTCGGCAGTCACGCCTCTTGGCAGTGATGCGGGCAGAGTCCCAGTATCCTCCTCAATCTGAGCAGTCATGCGCTCGTATACCTTGAGCGGGTTAATCTCCAAGTCAAGATCCTTCAATTCGATCAGAGAGTTTATCCGTTCGGCCAGCACCACCTTCAAATAGCTCTGCCCAGGACCTCTCCGAGTGTAGGTGGTCATCATTCGGGAAACAGGTGTATTTGCTCGAAGCAAAGAAGAGTATTCCGGCGTGTTATCGAATTGCCATGTAAGTACAGACTAGAGTAGACAGTTTCAGTCAGCGATGGATCTCCTGAGGGGTTGATGGAAGAGGACATGTAACATACTTGGAACATAGTGAGGAGAAGATGCTCTTCACGGCTCTCGTATTGATTTCCATAAATAGTGAACATTACAGTTTGCAAGAGGGAGTCGATTTCTGCCATCGTGACAAGGCGGCAAAGATGGGCGATGTGTCGTGGCTCAGATTGAAGGAGAAACAAAAGATTGCCGTATTTCTGTGTCTTTTCGTCATTTGGAAAGAAGCCTTCTTGTATTTCTGCGGCTTCATCTAGGTGATTTGCAACTTCGTTTTGCTAGATCGGGTTTATCAGCCAGTCTGCCACAGCCATAAGATCTTCTCAGGCTCACCTCTTCCAACGCCATGCGGTTCTGGATAAGTAAAGCTATCCGTGAATCTAAATAACGGACGTCCTTCTCAAGTACGAAGTTTTTCTTCGATTGGGCGGATATTCTCATTTTTAAGTCGCGTAGAATCTTCTGTGCTGTACGGTTGTCAGCACGAACTCGTAACAAGCACTCTCCCATTTTCAAAAATAAGGCTTACCCTTAGCCAAATCGTCTTCAATTTCCAAATCCCGTTCGTTTGCCGACATAGACAAGTACAGAGCAGTCACCGAGTACCGCTTCGACTGCCGGGCCGAGCGCCCGTCGGCGGAAGACATGGTGTTCTGTCGAGAGACAGGGACGAAGGATGAGGAAGATGAAGTAGAGGCTCTGGATGGTGTTGGTAGCATTGCCGTGAGCGACATATTTATTCAGCAAGCCAAGTTCGGTCACCAATGCCCCGTGGAAAGTCCCCGATGTTGCAACTCCTTCGCTCCGATGAAAGAACGAGAGGTGGCTACTTCCAGCTGAGGAAAGACAAAGACCTCTGTACAACCCAATCTATGTTCGACTGCGGACGCAGTCAATCTCTGCCGTTGGACCAAGCCGCCGATCGAAAGGAGGTGTGGTGGTTCGCGCGAAAGGAAAGCTCTAACTCGGATCGATTCAAGGTTGGATGGAGGTTGGACCAGAACGCGAAACGATCGAGAGTTGAAAGTCGAACCCGTAAAATATCGCAATGACCGATGGATCTAGGGATTTTCCTTGGAGATAGGGTGCGCCCCTTCGCAGATTTTATTACTGCTATAGCAACTGTCGCATATAGAATTTCGCCAGCCGAGCGGCGGCAGTAAGGCCAATGGACGATGCGGTCTTGACGCGGACCTCGCTCGAGGCTTAAGAGTAGATTCGCGCACGAGCGCGGTTGTGGTAGACGCTCGTTCTCCTTTCCGCGACAATAGGTGGCTGACGGGATGGAGGATGGGCGACGGGTGCGAAGAACCAGTGGGACGGGGATTGTGGGCGAAAAGCGATGGGAAGGAGAGGCGGAGAGGGAAGGAGGGGTGCCCGGCTAAGTCGAGAGGAGGTGAGTTGGGCGACTGACTGAGTAGGTGTAGGCGTAGCGAACTCAAGTAGGCGTAGGCGTCTCCAGAAGGGAAAGGGCGTGGGCCTTCGCAGTGCAAGGGCAGGCAGACAGGACCTGCACTCAGCAGAGCAAACGAACGTATTGAGTAGATACTGAGCACTGAGCGATAAACTTCGATCTTAGTTTGCCTGCGTTTGCGCGTCGTGTTCTCTTTTTACGGACGACTTCTGGACGATCGTCGCAGCATGTCATTTTGTTTCAATTACCGACACAGGCACAGGCACAAGGCACAGGGCACTAAGCGTGGCCAGCGGTAGGCGCATGCATATGGAGTACGCATAGCCCTGGAAGTACACTAGTCTGTCGGCACGCTGCGCGTCAAGATAATAAAATAGGGGGTTCTCAGGTGCTGAATACGGAGTACTCTAGAACGCTCCAAACTTCGTCGGATTGCTCACATCCGCGCAATTATACTGCGTAGGGCAGCACTGGGTCATAAGCATGCAAGCCCCGACTCAGCCATGATAGGACAGGCGCCTGACTCTTGCAGCGTGCAGGCCTGGCCAGTCCGTATGCGTGGGGGAGGGGACGCCATCCGCTGTCACAGGCACTTTCGTTCGGCAAGGTATAGCCGGCAATCCCAGTTTCGGGGGTATGGTAAAATCCTATGTAGCACGATCGAGGTACCCGGTGCGCCTTTCCCATCGCAGTCGACGTGACCATGTTTCTTAATGCCTGACAGGCACCACCAGTTCGGATGAATAAGTATATTACACATACATGAGCCGTAACTCCTTTGCTTATGTTGCCCAGTCTATAGTACTCATGCACTTGGGGGGTAGAAGAAAGTCTCTGCCTAGCAACCACACACTCGCTTGCGCGTTGCTAGGCAGAGACTTACCCCTACACCCTAAGTATGTACATACACATTTCAACATTTGCCGAATCAAAAGTCATCTTCGCTTGCCCATCGACTACCCTCTCATCGCAAACGTAAAAGACACCGATATGCATCTATAGAACTACCTATCTGAAGAGACTGGCCAGCATACCGTCTGCGGCACGGTGCCATTCATCGCTTGAATGTGGCGCTCTTCCCGGGTCCCTCTTTTTGGGACCTGGACATGCCTTTTGCTGCATCCGCAGACTTCGCGTACGGGTTAAAGGCTTTTGGCTGGCCTGAACGATCCGGCAGTGGGGCTCTGGCATTTAATACTGACGGCGCAGCTGCATAGTCAAACGGCTTGTCCTCTTCCTCTCCCTCACTTACCGCGTGTCCTTCAGTATCTTCGACGTTGGCAGGATCCGTTACTCTATTCTTTGGATCCTGCCGATTGCCCTTCCCTTTCCTCACCTTCTTTCGCAGCTTTCGAAGCCGTTTTCGCTCTTTCTTTTCATCCTTGAGCTCTTTGATTTCAGCCTCGGTCCGTTCAAGGGCCTCCCATTCGGCTGCAGGGGCAATTCCTTCGCTTTCCTTCGATTTTTGTCTAGTACTGGGACGTGTGGGTACTTCAGGTATCTCAACCTCATCCAGTTTCCTCTTTCTTCCACCACCGAGCTGCTTGATGACAAAAACGCTGTCGTCCTCGGTATCTCTCGGCTTCCGATCCTTGACATATTCGTGTTCCGGTCGGCTCTCGGGATCTGTGACTGTAGGGTTCTCTCTGGTGGTAACGCTAGCTTCAAAAACCTCTGTAGTAAGCCGAGGAAGAGGAAGAGCCAAGCGGATGCCCTCATTCACAAAGCTGGTAGTTTTTACTGGATTCCAAAAGCTACTACCGAAGATAGGACCCCAAAAGTGGGACGTGTCTGCCCTACTCTTTCCAGCCTTTGCGGCTCCATCGAAGAGTGACATAACGGCGGGCAGCGTAGTGGGGTCTTGGCCTCCTGCACTCTTGGACAGAGAGCTCATATCCTGTGTATGAAGGACGTCTAATTCCATGGCTCCAGGCCCATCGATTGGCTCATTCGGGCCATTTATGTCGTTATTCGCTTGTGCTTGCGCTTTCGCTTTCCTGACGACTCCTACTAGTTCACTTGCTCTACTCTTAACAGGCCGTGGCACATGCCGAGAGCTGCTGAGTAACAACTGTACGTCAAGCGGCATCGTCTTTGCGATGGTGAATAGGAAGTTCCTCGACATGACGTAATTCAGACTTTCATCCATCTGCCGAGCCGTCTTGTCTCTCCACTGGTGTACTGCCTTGAAAACAGTAAGCTGCTCGCTCGTAAAGTCCATGGCACCTTTCCTCAACATATGGAACCACCCAGTAGCATTCATCCCCGAAACAGCATCATATATGTCAGATTCAAACCGTAGTAGTGACGTTTCCTTTGACCGTAAGAGGACATTCTCAATCTGGTTCAGCTCTGGATCCGTAAGTTTCGATCTGTCAATTAGCTCATTCCGCACATTATCGTAGATGTATAACAAGAAGTGAGTATCGGCTCGAGCATATTTGAACATTTCTGCAGTGAGTGGGCTAGCAGCGAATCGTTAGTACGGAAATTCAAGATCACAAGGGCTCGTTTGACCAACCGTATCCTCCAGTCCGCCAATTGATACTGTTTATCAGCATCAAAGTTTATGAACTTCTTCAACAGAAAAGCTAGGCTGTGTCCAGTATAGCCTAAAGTAGACGCAGCGTGGAATGTATCAAAGAGACCAACAACATAGATTCCAAGATCCCGTTGCAGCCAGATAATATCCATTTTAGCCCCATGAAAGACCTTTTTAGTCAGTAAATGAAGGGGACGGCTGTAGGGGGATCGCGTACCTTCACTATGCTTGGATCCGCAAATACCTCATTGAGCATCTGAAGTTCCTCCCTCCACGGCCTCAGGGTATCCACAATCCAATCTTTATCTCTTGTGCTGATTTGCATTAGTGATACTAGACCAACATAACTCCTAGCATCATGATGTTCTAGATCTACTGCAATCTCTTTAGCGGACTTTAGTTCTGTCAACATGGAGGCAACAGCCTCTGGTGTGTCCACCCACGTAGCGTTAGTGGATTCAAATGGAGGGAAAGAGATTGGAGGCGACTTTGTGTAGACGGAGGAGGGATATTGGAACTGAGTAATTTCGGCCTCGTAGGGATGCTTAAACCTACATTTCAGTTAACTAATCTTGTCCTTTAGCAACAACTTTGAAGAGGAAGTCCGTACTGCTCATTTCCATTATCGTCTATAAATGCGGATAAGCTCTCAGCTAGCGGCAACAGAGCATGTGGTTTTCTAGTAAGCAGCGGTTTAAAGGGAATGGTCATGTCATTTAAAGGTTTTCTTCGAAATAGAAGCTGTGGCTTTAACAAGTTGTCATTTGTTCGAGGACCGTTGTTCTGATTAGACCTATGGAATGGTCTCAACAAGGCAGCCTAGAACGTTCAGTTTAATGATCTGCTCAAAGAGGGTTCGAGCCATACCTCTTCCTCTGCTGAAGTCAATTTCTTAATGACCCCAGTGTACTCGTCAAGATTGGTATCGGCTCTCTCTAGCAAAGAATCCACTACTTCGACAATTCCACGCCAATTGTTGTCTACGTCGTCGACATCTTTTAGGTATGGCGCCTCAATGCCTGATCCTAATGTAACTGCTTTCAGAAGACAGTCTGCCAAGTCAAGCAGACGTGCATTCTGTTTGTCTAGAGCTGCCGCGAAAGCTGGGTTGAGCGATCTATGGAATGTTATGTCCTCTGAGCAGACCTGACTCGCAAGTCTCGTGGTATCAACAAGCGCAGACGAAACCCTCTCCTGTAGCGAGTCAAAGTCCTCCGAGCCATCCATTTTCAGAGAATGTTGAATAGCTTAAGGACCGCACGTTGGTGGCCGCTGCAGTAATTTTCGCATGTGCATATGGAGTATGCCAAGAAAAGCAATTATTATCTTGGCACACACGGAGTACTCAGCAGAGCCTCCCTCGCTTAAGTTTTTGCGGAAGCCATTGAAGCTTCTAAGCTGGTCGTTTGCGGTTTCCTGTCTCTAACGATGTCGGCTTCACTAGCGCCTGAGTGCAACGAGGCGAAAGAGTAGGTTGCGTCTGCGCGCTCTCACCCTATGGGTCTGCTTACACGGTGGATTTCTAGACGTTACGATTCGTGTTTCCTGAAATGGTACAGCGAAAGTAGGTGCTGCGGCTCATTTGGTTAGAGATGCCTGGTAACCAGCGCCATAGAATTCCTGCGAGGAGATTCGGCAACCGATGAGTGCCAGCCATTGTTTAAGCAGTACAAGCAGTGTCTAGCAGTAAGATGCATCGCACAATATCCGCTCTGAAGTCCCACACTACTGACATGCTCACAGAGAGCATTAAACGCAAAGGGCATTGACAAAATGTTGGATGAAGCGAGAATCAACGGTGAAGATAATGATGCAGAGCATATGAGGCGAAAAGGTGAGCATCTTTATCTCTCGAACTCAGTTCTGTTGCTGATTTCGCCAGCATCGTAGTGTAAACTATTTTTGTATAAACTACTCCATTCAGTCGGCCATCAACATAGACCTCCCTTTCCGAAACAACATGGGAACCCAATATGACGTGAGAATCCATAGCAATAATCACTCCGAGCCCTGTAACAACCTGTATTTTTGGAATCGACAGTGTCCACTAGTAGGGCATATGAGGAACTGCTCAGACCCTCTATATATGTATGTTTTCTGCGCCTTTGTCTCTGCACAAGCAACTTCTCGACGTTGTGTCACGTGATCCAATAAGCTTATCCCGGATCCTTGTCCAAGACCTGACGGAGTACTCCATACCCTCGCCTCCTAAGGACCACCAATAATCACCGATAGCAACGAGCACCTGGAGTACCTCACACACAACAAACTACTACCCGGGGCTGTGTACTCGACTCATCGTAACTTTTTTTTCTCCAGGAGGTCTACTTTTCAATCACAGGTCTATCACGCCGACAGCAGCCCAGCAGATCGTATGCGTATTTACCCTCGGTCTACCTTTGCAACGGGAGAGCTATTCACTGCGCTCTCTAAGCCCACCGGTTCCTGACACCCTGTTTGGCTTCCCAAATCTAACTGTTTACAGATGCTTCCATCATAGTAACTGATTAATGCACCCCTTCTCGATACTCACACTCGGGATCTTTGTAGCCGGCTACATTACTGCGAGGTGGGATCTGGTCACAAGAGGAATTGATCTGTGTATTTTCGCCTGGGAGCACGGTGTGGTGGTTAGTCAAACATGTTACTCGTGCTAGATACTTTCGGCTGTTCAATCGGTGATGCTAACTTCCGTCATTGTCTAGGGCCGGCTTACGAGGGGGTTCGCGATCCTCACCGTATTCTTTTTCCTTTTCATCTTGCCGGTTGAACGGATTGCCGCAAGAGAAGCCGCGCAAGTATGTTCCTAATCTCATCGCAGCTACACGGCGTTACTCATGTGCCCTAGCATCCTCGGTCGGTGAGCGGCGGTATCTCAGCCCGTGAACAGCTACGGCGTCGAGGTTCATTTTAAGGGAATATGGTTGCAAGCAATGGATTAATGCGAATATTTTGGCCTCTAGACGCCCCAAGAACAAACTCGCCCGGGGTCATAGTAGGTTGGCGGAACTCGGAGCTCGATGTATTTGTGGTTGCCATTCTCGAGGATGTTGAGGTTTGTGCTGTCCATGTCCATTCATGACCAGAGCTTATGGAATTTGAACAGGCTCGAAATGTTGAGAATGCGCTGCGTACTGGCATTCTATACCGAAATGTGCCGCACTCCATAGCTAGAATATTTGAGCTCTGCGGTAGGCCATCTATGCACGTGTTGGGATCTACTAATCCTCCTGCGACACCCAACACCTTCAACTCCTCTCACCTTTACATTTACACCAAGCCGTCCTCCCGGTTTCCCCAGATATTTTGCCCTCCAGGATATGATATAACTGTACAGGTTATTGTGTTTGACCGGCCACATCCAACAAAAATGCAGTATATGTCTTTAAATCCGATCGCATTGGCTCTAGGCGATAAGACGGAAATGCTCGAGAAGGGTTCCAGTAAAGTTGATGCCGAAGAAATACGTGAACGAACTCGGAAAGCTAAGCTTGTGGCAAAGCTAAAGCTCCATACTGTCACAACACATCCTCCATCACAAAAGGAACTCTCATTGCCAATTATACTCAACCAAGTCAACTGCTCTTTTGAAATGGGAAAACTACTGAAGGCGAACATTGGATTGATAGGCATCCGGCCAAAGCGGAGCCTCAGCGTTAGTGAACGGGTCGTGGAGTCTGCAACGACGCTTTGGGATTATGTGTATTTGGGCCTTTGGAAGCTCGTAACCATCTGGGTATACCCTGTGTTACGTAGAACTTTCGTGGTTGGACTTCTGTGCCATCGCATGGTTGCAGAAATAATCCTCCAAGTGCTGGAATGGCGTCTCCGGCCCGAATATGCAGCTCTGAAAGATATATCAGCTACAGCACAACAGGTCGATATCCGGCTTCAGCAATTCTGCTATTGGCCAATTCAATACCTTACGTTACGGCAAAGAAAGAATGACTGGGAAAGCGTCACCAATCGGCACCCGGACTATATACGGTTTTACAATAGCCTTTGGCTCGTTGCAAATGACGTTATAATTGGAATAGCTCTAGGGTCCTACATTATCGAGAATGCCCCATATGTGGCCTTTCAGATCAATAATATACTCAATTCTTACACTATAGAAGGCCTTCAGGGAATGATTTCCTGGCTTATGGACTGGCCAGCGGGATTGAAATTGAACAATGAGCTGGCCGCATTCCTTGGTGACTTGTTCTTGTGGGTCATTGAATACTGGGCAGGTCAGTTCGGATTCCTATCCTCTACATTATAATTCAGGAAATGCTAACACCTAGGAGGCTGCGTGGGCAATTTAAAACCCTACCTCCCTCATGTAATATACTTCATAGGGTTTTCAAGCTTTGCAGGTGCTAGCATGCCAATATCGCTCTTTTCTGACTTGCTCTCGGTACTCACACTGCATATATATTCCTTCTACATTGCATCAGCGCGCATATTCAATTGGCAACTGACGATTATCATTTCTCTCTTCCACCTCTTCCGTGGAAAGAAACGGAACGTATTGCGTAATCGGATTGATTCTTCAGACTACGATCTTGACCAGCTTCTTCTGGGCACAATACTGTTCACATTGCTTGTCTTTTTGCTCCCCACAGTCGTCGTTTTCTATTTGACCTTTGCATTGGCGCGAATGGTTATTATTTCGTTTAAAGCGGCATTGGACACTTTGCTGGCGTTTTTGAACCATTTCCCGCTCTTTGCGCTCATGCTTCGTTTGAAAGATTCTAAACGGCTACCAGGTGAGCACATTGGCTTAATCCCATATTTATGGATGATGCACTAATTCTGACTAGGTGGTATACGTTTTGAACTTCGAGATACCCAGGAGATTATGCCTTACTTGTCGCAGAGTGTCCCTAACCCGGCAACATCTTATATTAATCTGAAAGTAAGCTTTACCTTAGACCTAAACAAAGGCAGCCTACTAACATACTTTGTCTAGTCAGTACCATTGTCGTTTCGCGCTATGTTCCAGCAATACTTTCAGCTTGGCCATCGACTGCGTAACCACTACGTATCTCCCCGTGTAATCCTCTGCTTAGCTACTGGGCGGTTTGTACCCCCTATCCACAGGAAGAATCTATACAGCCTTCAATACAGTATGCTGCCAGCGCCACGGACGGGTATAATGGATCTGTGGACAAAACTCACTGAACAACCGTCGAATTCTCAGCATCGCGGGTTTATGCCAAAGAAGACCAATTTCGCATCTCGCCGAACACACTACTGAAGACAAGACAGGACAGTGGACGTTGAACGGTGGGAAAGATTGTATTTAGCGTAACGTAATGTAAAAAGTTTAAATGTTAAGGCCGCGCTACCCCTTAATTTCGCCACTGCGATCTATGATCTTCACGCAAAGATGCAGTACGGCAATAGTAAGGAAAGGGATTGTCAATTTCTATTATTCTAACCTTGTTCGACTATCATTTATGCTACGCTTGCGTCATTTCCAGCCCGAAGTCTTGTTTAAGGCCGATGCAAACAGGGAGAACCAAAGCTCCATAGCTCATGTGGATACGCACTCAGAAGACCATGCAGACCGCTTCGAACATCTTGGATGAACCGTAAAATACCACACGTCTCAGCAGAACTCCTGATTCCATCTATGCTCTGGAGACCGATACTATGGCTTTGGTCCAGAAGCTACCCATAACCATTCCCAGAAGGACCAGAAGATAAACATTAAACCGAGTTATGTTCTGAGAAACACAGAGAATGGTCAACCAAGACCGGCTTTTGTTGTCTTAACAATACCCGCTACCGGCTGTAGAATCCCTTTATTGTTAAGAGCGCCCAGTGCGGTACCACTGCTCCATCCCATCTTTTCCAGCATTTGTCTACCTTTATTTTCAAGACCCAACTCCGGTGCTGCTGCTCCAACAATATCACCGTCCCGATGACTTGCTCCACTAGTTCCGCCACCTTCGCCTCGCCGTTTACGTGCTTTCATTGGGAGATCACTGCGTTTAAGGAACTTGCGAACACTCAAGGAATTCATTCTAGCTTTGGTATTACCTGAATGGATAGCCTTGGTAGTTTTATATAGAGTCGTGAAGCGCCCTAACACCTCTGATCCGGTGGATTTGGATTTCAGACCGAAGGCGTTAGCAATTGAGTGTATCACCTTCCGCTCACCGTTGGCCATAGGGGGGAATGCAACTCTAGGAAAGGACGGTCAGCAATTTCCTACTATCAATAGGACTCAGAGGTGACAAACTGGTGATGGTCAGACTCAAGGAAGATGACGATCTCCATTTTCACATCATCAGTTGTCATGCCCTCACTGTATTTGACGGCTAAGTCAGCTTGGGACTGATTTCTCTTGCCAATAAGTCCTCGAATTCGGAGTTGCTCCCTCTCTTTCCTCGCCGCAGCCTTCTTCTTACGATCCTTAGACCACTGAGTGCGGAGTTGCTCGAGACTCTCGCCAGCTTCCATTTCAGCCAGGTCGACCAGTGTCATCTTTCGTCCCACCCCTTTCATGATCGGACTGGGCCGTTCGAAATCCATGATTTCAAAACCGTCGTAGGCGTCAGCGATTTGCGAGGCTGAAAATTTACCCTTGAGATACGGAGCTTTCTTTCCTTTACGGTTTAAGTGCACTATTTCTCGAATATCCTCATCTTCGTCATCAATATCATCGTCTGAGCCGAAGAGAACATGCTGGTCAGAGTCAATGCCTAATTGGTATTGTTTCTCAAACAGACGTGCAATTTTCTCATCTTCTATGGCTGTAACTTGACGCTGAAGTAAATCTTCTTCATCCCTTAGATCTTCTGATTCGCTGTCACTACCTTCTAACTCATCGCCGTCAGTATCAGATCCTTCGCCACTCTGAGGGGCTCTGAGGACATTACTCAGCCCGCTAGGGCCCGACCGCTTGAGCTTACGTCGACTGTCCAAGACGGAGAAGTAATCAGCAATTGGGTATTCTGAAGCCGATGATTCATCCTCAGTCCTTTCGTCTATATATTGATCAGAATCTGTGCCTCCCAGTTCCCGCTGCTTGTATGAGTTCTCCAGGACAAGAGCTTCGCCGTGCTCCTCCATGTTGGCGATATAGTCGGCAATCATGGCGTCTTCCTTACTCTGTCCTGTCGCAAACAGCGCGGACAAATATTTATCTGAATGACGGTGATCCTTGACTGCTTCAGAGCAGGATGTGTCTCTAGAGTTAGCACTTCCCCTGGTTTCTCCAGCTTTAGATGTATGTTTCGACGCAATCTTGTGAGTGCCTGATGCATCAGACGTAAACCCCGATGTATTTGGTTTCCGTGCAACAGGCTTCTTCGGCCGGTTGGTGGCTGGATCTCTGCCAGCGAAAAGAATAATCTCTGAATCCGAGCTAGAGAGGTCAGGAGATGAGACTCGCACGACAGGTCCTGGTGGGTCTGGGTCCTCTTGGACCTGTTGTAGAAGGTTGGAATTAGACAAGGCAGATTCCGCCCCCCCGAGTGCCTGGATATCCCCCAATTTGATTGTTGAAGCATCCGATGACCGGATCGAGGAGATTTCCATGCTGCTAAGGCGGTCACTTAGAGACTGGCCTACATCCAACGGCAGAGAGCTGTCAACCAAGGTTGGGTCGCCGGTTGTGTCTACTACCCATGGCGCCGATTGCTCAGGAACGTCTGCATTATCAGGTGCCTCCTTGTCCTCCACCTCCGAAGCCTCAATACCGATGAGCTTCTTTGCATCGAATTCGCCTGCACTGATAAAGATTATCTTCTTGTCTCTGAGCCGTGGATCAAAGTCGTGCGTGTGATATTTCCGAGTATTGAGAGCCTCTTCTCGGAGAGAGAGTCCGGTATGTTGTTCAGAGACTTGATAGATCGAGTCAGCACGCCGTCTCTACTCGATTGTAGGATGGCGGAGAACATACTCTGTACACGGTAGTTTTCATTGCCTCGTCGTCCTGTGGGTGGCGTATGGGCCCCACGTACAAATTGTCCACGCTCACGGTTTGCCCCACCGCGGCTTCTACGTCCGCCTCTTCCTCCTCTACTCCCGCCTCCACCTGCTCCAGGATCACCTCCTCCGCGATTCCTGGGTCTCGGCATCGGTGCTCGTTGAAAACGAAGAGTTATGGTTGCGACTTACATGTAAATTTCGAGATGCGTGGATAAGAAGTTTGTGAAGCGAATTTTTGCGGGGATCCTCAATCCCGAAAGCCACATGCAGATATGCGGAGAGGACCCAGGGGCCCGCGTTGGACGACTAAGCATTCACTAGAGTCTCAGACCTCAGTGATTTGCCTGTCTTGGAGGGGAATTTCGCAGACATCCACTACCGTTGGCAGCCACTGTCTACAAAAGAAGACAGCAGCTCTATCTACTCTCAGAGCAAAGCAACATCGTCCCTTTTCACTCCTGACCGGTCACTTCAAACCCTTTTCGTTTACCCAATGGCATCCCAATGGTCGCCTGGAGCTATCTTCTCCCCCTCACAAGCACGCCAGCAGCAAGCCCAAGCTAAAGACTGGAACTATATTGACACATGGCTATCCGCAAAATGCAGTCCTAAATCCGCCCCGCCTTTTGAAAGGACCAATGAAACGTTGAAGGTACTGCTTGCTTTGGCAAGCTGGAATGAAAGCGCAGACGAGGAAAAGGCATTGGTGGCCAAGCTCGAGGCAAAGGCATTGGAGGAGCTGAAGGCCGAGGTTGGTTTTGAGCTTTATGGTTATCCTGGGGGGATAGCAGTGCGAAGCTAGATTGGAATATAGCTAATTGCGATATCCTCCGATAGCCTGAAGCAGATCTAGATGCAGATGTTTTAGAGGTGCTGCGTCAAAATCTCACGAGGGACGGTCGACAGAGCCTCGATTCCATGGCTGCTTTGTCTGTTTGTCTAGGGACCACGTCGATTGACCAAGAAAAGTAATTGATAATTTTCATCATTTTCTGTATTAGGAAGCAGGCTGAGATATATTTGACTTGACATACAGACTAGGAAGGAGCATGATGGACCTGACCAAGCTACATTTTGACCTCGAACAACAAAGCCAGCGGATAGACATCCAGCGGGAGAAGCTCCATTCAGATCTGGAATATCTCCGGACCACTCTCGCCAAGATCCAGAGCGAAGACTTCTCCCCTAGCCCCTCGCTCCCACAGAAAACAGCAGAATGGAACCGCACAACTAAAATCCTCACCGCGAAGGTGCAGGAATACCAAGACCGACTTGCCGCGTTAGGCGGAGACGCGAAAGTACCTCCAGGCACCCCTTCCTTGCCGGATACTATCGATGAGGAAAAAGCTGTTGCTGCGCTAAACTCAAGGGTGCTTGAGTTGGAGGCTCAGGGGAAGGCTTTTCAGGGGCTACCGCATGACCCTGATCTTGCACGGCTAGAGGTTGAGAGGGTACGCAGGGAGCTAGAGAAGCTGACGAGAGAGAGGGATAGGCTGTTTGAGGGGCTAGTGGAAGGGCAGCGGAAGTAAGGTGTAGGCGTTAATTAAAATGTGGAAAATGTGTATCGTCTGTAGTCTAACATCAGAGACTCGTATGCATGCTCAAGCAATGCTACTTGGTATTCCATTCTCATGATACGTCAAAAGTCTAAAGATACCGTTCCATGCAAGCCTAACCAGTTTGCCACGCTATCTCATATATGAATACACTGTCAACATAACAATACCCGTACCTCGTACTTCATTTCTTTTTCGCCTTCCCACCTCCTTTAACCGTTCGAGGTACAGGCTGGGCATGGCCTTCCTCTTTGATATGGACAAAAAGCTTGGTTTTAGATGGAAAGATCTCACTACAAGCAGCACACTTGAGCTCTGAACTTTCAGTAACAGCCTTTTGCTGGGCGGCTTTCCTTGCCCGTTTTTCTTTAGCTTTGCCCATTTTGCGGGGTGTGCTGCTACTATCACTAGCGACTGAGGCACTAGCCATGGCGTCTGTGAGTTGTCCAATGGGATCTGCGAAGCGGCTTTCAACTTTTGCTCTGGGCGCATACTCGTCTCCAGATGATCCCTCATTCTGAGGCGTACCTAGAGGACTGGGTTGCTTCACGCGATGGCTTGCTAAGGCATTAAGATTGTTTGATATATCTTCTGTCATCTGGTTCGTTTCGTCGTCTGGGCCATTAATCGGAGAAGTCTCCGTTCCATCTATCTCCTGTGGTCCCTCTTCGTCAATCACAGTACTGGGGTTTTGATCCTCGGCGTCAACCTCCTCAAAGACATCATTAGGGGTATCTAGTCCGCTGCTCGTCACGTCGTCCAGGCCAAGTTCTGCGTTCTCCTTTTGCATTTCCCTTCTAAGCTGCTGCACTACCTTTAGATGCTTCTTACTTTTCTCATGCGCTTCAAACTGTCCCTCGCTTTTGAATGTCTTTCCACACGCAACACACTCGAACTGCTCTTCCTCAATATCCTCGTCACTCTCATCCTCTCCATAATCCTCTGGCACTCGGCTTTTTGACCAGTCGGCTTCCACGTGTTCTTCAAGTTTTGCCTGATTTGCAGCTCTCGATCGTGCGGCTTGTGCTGCTGCGGCATCCCTTAGTAGCTTCTGCCGCTCAGCGTCCGTTTGCGAGTTTGGAAAATACCGCGGGTCCCTCTTTCGCACAAAAGCCACAAGAGATCTCACAGCATCGTTTAATTCGCGTATGCCCTCATCCCGATGACGTTTGTTCTCTTTCTCCATCATTCGTCGCACCCGTCGATCTGGTGCATCTGAGTACCGATACACGTCTTTCCACGAAAAGGTCTTCCTTGTAGTAAATCCATTCCATGCTGCGTAGAATGGACGCACAACCTCCTCGTAGCTATCTTTCGAGTTGCCAAAAGAGGGGTAGTCTACCGGATCCAACCCTTCCCATTCGCAGGCCATCTCCTCCTCCCGAGCAAGCGTTTCGAATGTGCCTCCCAATACAGAATAGAATCCTGTTGACGAATCCGAAAAGTCCATACGTGCGTTAAACTTCGTAAACATCCGCATTATATCCTCCGCCGTCGTAACGCGGACATTGTGCTCATAATGCTCAGCTGCTCCCTCGGTATCGTCTCGTAATATTGCATCTCGATGCGAGTCATACCAAGCTCGTTCCTGCGGGTCCGACAAAACTTCGTACGCGGATTGAACCTCTGCAAATAGCTTCGTGGTGTTTTCGACATTGCCATAATTGCGGTCAGGATGTAGCTCAAGGGCTTTCTTCCGATATGCCTTTTTGATTCTGAATTTACATTAGCACTAGGTAGGTAGAGTGGATGGAGCGAAAGGTGGCAACTACTCTTCATCGGTGGCTTTACGATCCACTCCCAGCAGTTCGTAATAGCAGGTTTTCATCTCACTGCCGTCTCGCCTTTGCTGGGCGCTGCTCCCAGCGCCTCCACCCCCTCCTGCAGGACCATCTGATGACTGGTTTGCGCCCATAGGCAAGGTATCAAAGAAAAGCGAGGCTTGGGGCTTTCGACCAAGAATGTGTCCAGACGAAGCAAGACGATTTCACGTGTGCGTGGTTGGATGTAATTTGTAAAACCGGCGATTGTTGCAAAGAGATAGTTGTAGCTATTGGTCGACAGTTAAATAGTGATACAGACTGCCAAATGTAGCGCATTGAGCCTCCGTCCGCTTAGGGCAGTTGTGGAGCTGGGGTTTGTGATCAGGTCATCAGAAGTCAGCTGACCAGATGGCTTTACTACTTAAGTAAGCACGTAACCTAGCTTATAAGAAAATCATCCTTGCTACCCAAAATAATCAGAACCTTGCTTTTCACTGCTGACGTTCTTAGCGACTGGCTGGGCGGCCAGACCGCCCTGGCTTCGGCTCCAGAGAATTGCATTTTGCCGTCATTTCCCGGCCGAATAGATATCCGCTGCCAGCTAGATAACGGGCGATGGCAAATTCCGTCGTCCCACCAAGGCTTTTCGCTCAACTCTTCAGTGACCGTGACCACCACTTCAAGTATTAAACTTCTACAAAACGATGTCGCCGCCCAACTTGTCGCTCGACCCATCCACCTTCCTCCATAGCCGCGAAATCTTCGCTACTCGTTTTCGAGGGTGTTTGTTCGATCCCTTCGCTTTATGCTAGCACGTCACAGCGGTCAATCCGTCACGCGACCAGTGATACCAGTCGTTCAAAGACCGCCACCAAATCAGCGACCCCTCGGGCAGCCCTGAGCCCCTCAAGATGAAGTTTGGGCATGAATTCCAGGAGGCCCTAAGGGCTGAGGACTATCCCCCGCATTGGGTTGAGTCAGCTATTGCCTACAGGCAGTTGAAAAAGTGTATCAAAAAGGTCCAGTGCGAATTGTCGAGCCTTGGACTCGACGCAAATACCCTAAAGCAACTACTGCAGGCTGTGGAAAGTGGCAGTTCCTCAAAGCTTGCTCCATTTCAGTATTCTTTCGCTGGTTCGTAACTCCTCTCCGAAAGCGGCGATTTAACGTTCAAGGCTGATCATTCGCTTGTAGGGGATACCAACGCCGTGTCTCCGCGACTTGTTTTCATTATTGATACAAAGGACGGCGTACCGGTCAACGCAGGCTTGTCCCCAAAGACTAAAGAGTACTTGGAGAGCCTAGCATTGAGTCAAAAGACATCACGGTGTCGGATAACCGAAGTTGAGGAACTGTCAGATGATCATGCCATTGATCCGGATACTGGCTCAGCTTCGGATCCCCCAGTCTTAGAAGCCAACGCCAAGAGACGATCACTCTCGAGTGATGGGTCGTCACTGTCAATAGACGATTTTGACCTGGAACAGGTCGCAGATATTGACGGAGTACCACAGCAAATCGAAATCCCGTTGACCTCTGACTCGGAATTTTTCAATCTCCTGAGGAACGAAATATCAAGCCTGGATGCTCTCCAAACGCAGGAACAGACCTCCGTCACCGATAAGGTCGTTGGCTTAGGGAAAGAGGTTGCAATAGTCGCAGCGCCTTCTCGAACTATATCGAGGACCGATCTTTATCCCTGGCGGGAAGTATTCGACCTCTATGCACAAGCCAACATATTCTTCTCCACGAATGAGGAGGATCACGGAAGTAGAACCTCTGATAAAGCACAGGAGCGGCTCCAATGCTTCCTGGATGAGCTACAACGAAGGAGGCTCTTGAAGCAGTTCAAACGGAAGGAGAGCCCAGCTATTTTGAATCAGTTCGTCCAGATCAACATGGGGCTGCTACGGAGCCTTAGATTTCAGGAGATAAACCACCTAGCAATGTCTAAGATATTGAAGAGTTAGTAGGGGAGCCATCTTCGCAAAGGGAATTCTTTAATGTCACTGACAGTCATAACCAGAATTCGACAAACGGACGGCTCTTGGTGCTAAAAACACCTTTCCAGAACTTGTCGCTACGGAGCCCTTTCTTGCAAATAATATGGCGAAAGCGATTTGCTTTACGCTCAACGAAGAATTATTAACTATCATACCGCAGCTCAACGATTACTTATGCCCCGTATGCTTCAGCATCTCGTTTAAACCCGTAAGGTTGGTTTGCTCGCACGTCTTCTGTATAAGATGTATGATCATCCTGCAGCGCTCCCGAGATAAGCACTGCCCGATGTGTCGGGGTGATGTGGTGTTAGATGCAGATAGTAGTAAGTTGAGACTCAGGGCATCTAAGAATAAAGGATGTACTGACATGAACCACGTCATAGCCAACTTGGATTCTACACTAATGAACTTTTTAAAGACATATTTCCCGAAGGAAGTCAAGGAAAAGCAAAGAGAAAACGAGAGAGCGGTTGCAATCGAGCAATATGGTCCTGGTGCTGCTGTTGGTTGTACTGTTATGTGAAGTTTAGGATATTTATTTCGCTTCTAGCATCTCTTCGAAGGTCTTGTTGTCATTTTCTTAGCGCAAGCGATCATAGGTAGGCATAGGCGTATATTTAGTGCGCTGGAGTTTCTATTGGGATAGTGGGCTATTATCTTAATGTGAACTGTTAATCAGTGGTTTTGTAATTTCTCAATCTAATGCTGTGACTTCATCTTCTCCTCTGGTATTCTCCCAACTCTTTTTGCAATCCTTCCATCCGCTACTCTCCCGCAAAGTAGGGCCATGAGTCGCTGGACCAAATCCGCTCTGTTGCCCGCAGTTGAAACATCTTTGTTCACAGCTTTATGCAACTCCAGATTCCTTTTCAAATTTTCAATGTTCATGCTAGGTACACCCCGTGGATCTTGCACATACCCAGTCGGTATAGTTACGCAGTAACGCTGGAAACGTGTGTTGAGATAATGGAGGCATCCGCTGGGCAGTGTGATAAATCTGCAACTTGACGGTATGCTGTACACCAGCAGGTGAAGGCATGGAATAGTGATTGAGGTGCCTCGAAGGTGTAGTGATGCGAGTTCGGTAAGAGCTAACAGAGGGACTCGAGCGTCATCGTCTATGGATGGATTCGACGAGATATTAAGGTTACAGAGGCTGGAAGCGTGAGTCGCCAAATGAAGGAGATGAACAGTTGATATCGAGGTGGATGCAAGATCTAGGGTCCTCAGAGCTGGTAGGAGGCGGAGGTGCAAAAGCTCGACGTGGGAAAGAGGAGTTCCGGCCAGACTCAATGACGATAAGTGCACGAATCCTTCTTGCCGGAACAGTCTTTCTGTTAAGGCCACAACAGGATTCAAGGGCTTTATCGATGATGACAGGGACATGACGGTGATTTGGGAGTCCCTAAACACCGTTACAATAGCAGGCTTCCACCACCCATGTGCAGACAAGAATTTGGAGACATCGTCGCTGCTCTTCAATCTGTTGATCTTGTCCACGTCAGGATGCGATGTCGCCCTTGGATGGCGTTCTAGGGACGCAACAATGGACAATCGCAGTTTGTCGAAAGCCGATTCGTGGAGTCCCTCTACGTCTAGCGCATCGTGTTAGAAAAAAACATGAAAGGAACGCTTGCGCGTTCCTTGGTACTAAACATGCTCTAGGGTCAGGCGTAAAGGGAGAATGTTGCCATTGACAGTAACCGCAGATAGGAGACACAGGAATCCGCCTAGTGAACACACCGAAATACCCATCAGGATTACTGTCTGGAGCCGCATAATGCTTTGAAGCAATTCCTTCCCTGCAGGCGTTTGCAGACGCAACACCGGTGCAGGGGTGGTTGTTGTTGCCGCTCTTCTCGGGTACTTCAACACATAACCGTTTGCTTGCGGGGATCTGCCCAGAAGAGTTGATATCTGAGGAACCCAGAGGTTGGCGTCGTTTGTTAGGCATCCTAGTGCGAGGCGTGGGGGCGGTTAGCGGATCTGCCCAGATACTTGACCTGTATCGTATCTAGTCCTAGATGATCGACGTGTAAACAAAGTACTAGATTTACTTTGTGGAGTCGGTTAGATATCCGATAAATTGCCCCACGCTTACTAGTCCCACCCCACCAGATGACCATCAATCATATCAAATCATCAACCTTACTTAAACCTCTGCCATTGCCAACCCAGTATGCGTCCTCATTCTCTTTATATTCACCTTGCATGTCACTTCACTCTCTCATACCTTTGAAGCCTCCTTAGTATCGATTAATTCATTGGGACTGTCGGCCACTTCACACAGCTCGCGAATATGACGTCTACACCTACCTTGGCGGACCTTCCTGACGAAGTCATCCACGCAATCCTTCTCTTCGTCCCTCCAGGAGACCTGCCAGCCACTCAACAGGTCTCGAAGCGCTTCAACCGTCTTTGCAACGAGCCATTGCTTTGGCGCTTTCACTGTAAAACTCAGTTCAAGTATTGGGATCCTAGTCATAACATCCAGCAGAAGTTCAAGCTCCAAGTAGCATCTGTCGACTGGAAGAAAGTCTACATCTCTCGAAGCGTCATAGACCGCCAGGCGACTAAGCTCCTTAATGGGATAATTGAGAGCCAAACGGGACGAATTGGTAAAACACAACAGATCATCGCTCTGGGTTACGATGCAAAGGACACTCTTCTAAGACATTCTCGTGCTGGTGGTGAAATAGAAGATGTGCTTGCTAGAAGGTAGGTACCTACCGCCACTGGCGAAAGAGCGCTCAGCTGATGAACACACTCGTGTCAGGTATCACAGCGATGCTGTACTAGGCTGTCTCCATCGAACAAGAGCGGTAGAGCAATGGGCAAAGTTGAAGACCCGCGAAGATATACCGCTGGAAAGAGCGCTCAGCGCCTACGATATGTTCATATTACACGCGAGAGAAGGAGATATTGAAGAAGTGAGCATATAGGTGCGGGAATAATACATTTTCATGCCGCTGACTTCATCTCAAGGTATCATCAATTCTTGACGGCCTTGCATCCGCGCTACGACAAAGACTTCCGAACATCGATAGGCTCACCACGCGAGTGAAAGCTCTCGCAGTAGCATCGTTCCTTTGCGAGCGGAATCTGACAGGTCTCACGTCTGAAAGGACGTATAGGAATCTCTATAACAACTTTATCGGCATCGCACTTCAGGACGAAGACCATCCATCCCTACCTCTTATCTCTGTCGTTATCTACTGCTGTGTAGCCACACGGCTTGGTCTCGATGCGCGGCCTTGTGGGTTTCCATTCCATGTCCATGCCATGGTGTATGCACCTGTGGGTCACGCATTGGACGACATTCCTGAGGCCGACAGCACCACCTCGCCTGCAAGTGGTCCAGGACTTTTTGGCGATGGTATGCCCGAAGCCATGTACCTAGACCCGTTCCGCTCGGACCAAGAGACCCCTGTCACAGATTTGATATCTCAACTGAACATAATCGGAGCTGTCGAAGAGCAACACTCGGCTTACCTCTCCGAATCGCCTACCTCACAGATAGTCTTACGTGCTGCTCGCAACATCATATACTCGGTGCAGGAATCACAGCAGAACGCCATCAATGCCGCGAATGGCGATCCACACCCAAGGTATAATATCCGCACGCTGGCCGACATGGAGGATGCATTCTACGCCGCGCTGTGGGCGTCTATCATTCTCAGCACCCCCGTTCCCACAGGCCGAGTCCATCGTGGTCTCGTCCAGATACCAGGACGGCAGTACCTTCCACACATCGTAAAGAATTTTGAACACCAGAATCCCATGGACGTCACGCTTGTAGAACGTTACATATTACCGCTGTTCTACGACGAGCAGCATGACAGTCTCCTGGAGACTACGCGTGTCGTCCGCGCCGGCGACAAGATTCCAAAGAAAGTGGTGAGGCGTAATTCCGACGCCGCAAGACAAGGAGTCATATATCGAGTAGGCCAGGTTTTTCGCCATAAACGGTACGGATATCGTGGAGTGATTACTGGGTGGGATCTTGAATGCGGCATGGACCAAGGGTGGATCCTTCAGAATCGCGTGGATGGTCTAGATCGTGGGAGGCATCAGAGTTTCTATCATGTCTTGTAGGCTTGCCCGTCTGTTAACATTTTCGGTGCAGCATGCTAACTCGAACTGGTTCTGTAGGGTTGATGACAAGAGCGTGCGATATGTCGCAGAAGAGAACATAGAAATCGAACAGCCTGAGGAGGTCGGTGAGTTGATGGAGCTTGCTGGGAAGCACTTCAAACGGTGGGACAAGGAGACGAAGACCTTCATATCCAACATAAGGGACGAGTATCCGGACGATTAAGAGAGCAATACATGGAAGAAAAGTCCTTTTAAGTCACACGGTTCCCATCACGACTGGCGCAGCGGGCTATGTGAATGCAATGTATTATTTTATAACAGTGACTGGGAACCATTAAAATATATGCGCGTACATGTCTAATGTATAATGCCGTCTCTAGTGTTCCGATTTTGGGCGAAAGTGTAACAGTATAAACCTGCTGTGTGCGCCGCCATTGATGAGAATTCCCTCCCTAGGCGATTACAACTGATTAGAGAGTAATAAGGGACGAATTGAAACTTTGTTGTTCGTGACACGATGCCTCCTTATTATTACCTAGCAAATCCGACCTGCCCTCTCCATGATGAACCAGCATCATATGCGTAAAGTAGAGAACGCACGAATAATGCGACCCCTAATTAATCTGTATACCTACGATACTACTTAGCGCAGCCGCTTCTTCTCTCGAGAACCCCTCTAATGAACCCATCTCTAGCTGTGCTAGAACTGGAGGCTCATTACAGTTTGTCAGCGCCTTCAGGAACTTGAGGATAAGCCCCTCGAAGTCAGCCAGAGGATACCGCCTCGCAACATCCTCTAGGTGTTCTTGTAAATGGATGTCATGGGACTCGTAAGGTGGCGTAAGCTGTACTCAGGATTAGCAAACGTCTACAAGAGCCGTTCAACGAGATGTCGACTTGCAATCTCCAAAAACCCCCTCCGAGCCTGCATCCACCTTTCCCTAACCGCTTCGTCATCGTCATAAAACATGGCATTAACCATCATACTATCCTCCCCCTCCGTCTCCGGCGACGCCTCAGGGTCGAACCCCCACGCGAAACACTCCTGCAATGCCTCATCACCGCTTTCCCCATAGACGAGATATGCTTCTAACGCAGCCTGCAGCATGTACTGCCCCGCGAACTGGATCCACGTGCCAGTGACGGACCCAGATTGGAAGCTAGCGGTCATATGCGCGCTGAGTTCCATAAACGCGGGGAGTGTGTCGCGAAGGGAGACGCTGGCAGGGGTGCCGTAGAAGTGGCCTTCATCTTCTAGGTCTTTGGAGTTGGCATTAAAGTGTTGCGCGAGGATGGTACTGCGGTGGTGGGAGAGGACGTCCTGTGGGAGGGGGAGTACGCTATTGCTGTCGTAGGCTGTGAAGTTTGACGGGTTGTCAGGTGCACGATGGTGCCAGAGCCAGGCGTCGGCGCGAGCGTGGTTTCTCTCGCGGAGTTGTTCTAGGGAGGAAGTCGGTGGAGTTGAATGGAGGGGCCAGAGGCGCTGGGTGAAGAGGGTGGAGAATTGTAGTAGGCGGAGGCGGAACCGGGAAGTCTCATTGATGGCGTGAGATGGGTAGTTTGCGTGGAAGAGAGGTAGGAATGCTGTACGCGCAGTTCGAAGTCAGCGGAAGTCTCGAGTAAGGGAATTTGTTTCGTCAATTGGATGGCGGATGGGAGTGCGTGTTGCATATGCTCAGAGGAGGTGAAACTCACAGTTGACAAGATTCAACGGCATATCTGAAGCCGAGGTTTCCGCCTCCGAAGCACTGCGATACCGCCTTTGGGCCTTCCGCTCAGCGATCACGGCTTTCGCGGCCATGTACAGCAGGTATTCCAGTATCATTTCGTCAACGTCCAACTGCACGTCGGCGTTGGCGCATTTGGCCCTACTCGTCGGCGATACTGGCGCAGTGGGTGACATGGCCATTCTTCTGCGCCGGCGACTTGTACGCGCCTGTAGACGTTCAACGATGGGGGTTCGTGGCCGGACTGAGGAGGCGGGGTTCTCTGCGTGGGGTGCTGGAAGCGGCGATAGGCGACCTTCGATTGCGCGACGACGGCGACCGACGATGAAGACGAAGACGAAGGCGAAGAAGGGATGAGGAGGTAGGAAGGATTCGGATCGCAATTCAATTAAAGATGCGAAAGTAAAATGTTTCAGCGGAGCCAGAATGCATCCTGTCCGCACCGTGCGTGCATGCGCAGACGGCTTTCGTCGGTGAATGCGGCATGTGTGCCGTATGTGCAATAGTATGCGAGGTACGGGAGCACGGAGTGGGGTCGTATAGGCTAGCATAGGGGAGTATAGGGGAGTATAAGGGAGTATAAGGGGGTATAAGGGAGTAAGTGTACGGCATATTGGGGAGTACGGTACCTGCATGGCCTGCATGCGTCGGCGTGTTTGGGCCCTGGGACCCTGTGGGCGAATCGCCGGCGACGGAGCAAAGTACTCGTCCCGCGACGTGCAGAGCTGCTGCAGGTACGAAAGGCACTAATGTATGGCCCTCGTCGAGCCTGCACGAGCGCGTGTATGAGGGCATACGAATGAGTAAGGCGTGGCGTGTTCGTGCAGCACGCCAGAGCTTCATGTTAACCCGTATGGGACGCTCGACGCTTGGACAGTTTCGCGTGGATGCGGACGTCAGGGGTGGCGGAAGTTGGCGTAGGAAAAGGAGAGGGGGCGAGGGGTTGAGGCAATCGCTCAAGCGAGGACACGACGCCCGCCGTTCCCGCCAGCCCTCCGCCCCGCTCGCTCATTGCAACAAGAGGAAACAACAATGCAACATCGGGCAGGATCGGCAGGAAGAGCATCAAGACCGACTGTCGATTCTCTACTGCGATCTATATTACAAGTTTGCAATGCTATCAACTCCGTTTACCCTTGACTGGATTCGCCGGCCCAGCTAGTTTCTCACTACCTGGCGATATGCGCCTTTAGAATCCGCCCGACACACGAAACTCCTAGTCAGAACCATTTCGGTGGAACGCCAAGGCCCATAGGAGCATATATGCACCCCATGTAGCTATTCACCAAAATGTCTCTCCATTGAAACCGCCCATTGATCAATCTCATCCATCGTTCTTCCCGGGCCTCTTTCAAACGAATGCCTCAGCTAGACGTTCGCCTTGTACTCATCTCGGTTGTGACCCGTCTCAGGTCACCAGTGCGGGATAGCTTCTTAAGCCACGCTTGGACGCTTGGTCCATGGTCGTGGCGTCTGCTGGCTGCCTTTGTAGCTTCATCCGCCTGGGTTAGTTCCTCGCCCTTGATCTCGCCACGGATTACTGCTTGGTCTCTGATCAGATCCATGCGAAGACACACTAGATCGTTAACATCCTCCGAGCCAAGTTTCCTTTCGACTGTCGAAGCCACAATTGCCTTCTCAATCATCTCCTGAACGACACCATACATCGCGTTGGGGCCCTGAATAGCTGTGTCTTCGACTACTGCAGTTCCGTTCAGCCGTTCTCCGTTTGTCATAGTCACCCTCCAGCCGAAATGCACCTCATCAAGACGTTCGTTGACTCTCATAATAGACTTGATATTCTGGGCCAGCGATTGGCGCAGACCACTGAGGGGATCTTGTACTACAGCAAGGAGCACAAACTGGCCCTCATCACTAGCGTACTGGTCCATCTTCTCTTGAATAATGGGTGTTGCAAGCTTCAGCCAATCCTTGTTGCCAATCTTCCCTATATGAGATTATTAGTGGTATGAGTCAAGAAAACTAAGACAAGCTTCTAAAGAACCAATTGCACGTACCAAGCTTCTGCGGCTGGCGTTCGAGCCCGTCCAGCTTCCATACATGCTCCCCAATGGGGACAAGGGCGATAAAATGGAAGCCGGCCTCCTCTATATTGTCAACAACTTTGACACCGCCACGCCTATGCCTGGCTGTAGCTTCGTTCCTGAGGGTCATGTCGATGTTGTACATGTCCATTTTCCTATAAAGAGGGTAAGATTGCTACCAAGACGGGTATGAGACATTGGGTATGTGAATGAAGGACTGCAAAAGGACAAGCATCGTGCCGATGCCCTGTAGCTCAACTCAGGCAAGTGTATCCGTCTTAACACCAATCCACATAGACGACACTCCATTGTTTGTAGTAGAGGCAAGAACACGCGTTGAACTAACCTCGCAAACGAATTGTGGATCTGCCGAGCGAACTCAAAATTCCCAATGGAGTACCCGCGAAGTGCAGGCGTAAAATCTTTGGTGAACTCTTTGAAGTTCTTCAGGTTCTCGCCGAGCTCAAGAGACGGGACATTGTTCACGATATTCAAGAGCGCGATAGTAGCACAAGCGTTACTGTTAGTCTTTTTATGTGATGATGTTAGTTGCGCTCAAAGTTACTTGGAAGGACAGGATAATACACCTGATTGGCAAACCAGACTTCTTCTGGACAGCTTGGTTCCTGCTTCCTAGGATCATCTTCCTGCCACCGAAAAAGGAAAATCAAGCCATGCGCAGGTTTACTAGTCAGAAAGCTGTAAGCACATGGACAACAACGGACTCTATCAGGGCACTGAATTGGATGGAATCAGATGTACTTCAACGCAGCCAGTATCTCCTCGTCCATAGTGAAGACCTCTTGAACTTTCACATCTTTCACTCCAAAGTCCTTCAGCATAACAGTGAAGAAAGCCTGCAAAAAGTCAGCAAAGACCCATACAATTGAATTTCATTACAGCAGAATGAGGCAGAGGCAGGTAGCCTGCCATAGCATCGGCCGCAGACGACGTAAGGGACACTCACTGGCTCAGATTCGATTTCGCACCACCCTTTCCAGTTTGCCTTTTCCTCTACAGTCGCAGGGCTGTATGTTGGATTACGAGAAGTGGATCCATTGGAGACTGTCTGAACGGCAACACGTCTTCTTTTTGCTCGTTCGGCCATAGCGAGATGCTCGATGCTTGATTTATACTTGATTTATCGCGCGAATGCTGTGTAGATTGTGCAGAGTCGTCGTGATGGTGCCGTAGCTGCTAATGCGTCGCTAGGGCCACTTAGGTGAAATTCTGGTGACCGCACACAGGCACAACAACAACCTCTTCGGTCATCGTCGAAGCTGTTATCTTAAGCGAGCTGCGGCACTGAGCAACTGAAGTATGTGCTCCGTCGCGCGCTAGCGGGCTAAAAGCTTGGCATTGAGCCTCATCGCGTCAAATTGGCCGCACGTCTTTTTCGTTCGTGTTTTGTCCACAATAAAGGTGTGAGAAATTCACACGCCGACCTCGCAACAATTCCCATTCATTGGTTTCACTCAACCCATCCGCCTCGCTCAGTCATCTTATGGTCCGCTTCTCCGTACCTGCTATTCTTTTCAAAGCATGTCATGAACGGCACACCTCGTCTCCGATCCGCTTTCCCAGCAACACCACTGACTGATTCAAGATCAGGGTCTCGAAATGCCCCAGCAGCGGAGAGTCTTGCGTCTACTCCTCCGTTGAAGTCATCCATACTGGCCATGCTTGTGAACCCTGTGGAAAAGAAGAAACAGGCGCCTCCTGAACCTCCACTGATACCGTTCTACCTCCTCGATGCCCCCAGCCAGCGATTCTATGCAGTGTCCATCTACATAGCCCTTTTTGGATGGCGTCTGTACGACTGGTATCGGCTTGTGGAAGAAGATGGAGACTCTATCGCGGAATTCTGGCATTTCTTAAAGTGGGGAGCCATAGATGGTGTTTTCTTGTATGGATTGCCGAGCTTTAGGATTCCATGGCTGGAATGGTCTTGGGCAACAACAACAGCTCTCTTCCTTGCACACGCTATACTTGATGGCCTATTGATGTTCCGGATCTCAGTATGTTGACTTCCGTAACTGGTTCCATGAACCTAGCGCACTAATCCTGAATCGCAGATTCCTGTCCTTTCTTGGCTTTTGGCGATTGTGAGAATATTCTACGATAGAGAAGTCGCCATCTCTGAGCATAGAGTTGATCCATCGGCGGTCATATACAACTCCTCGCTTATCCTTGGAAAGCAGACCATTCACATACTGCCAGAGGGGTATGTTTTCTTTGACAAATTTCTACGAGTAATTAGCTAATATTGCCCTAGTTCCGCCATGCTAAATCCTGAAGGCGGGTGTTTTTGCCTCGACTCGTCGAAGAAGTCAGTCACTCTTCCAATTCGAATCAACCAGACGATTCCCATCCTTATCGAGCTGCTACGTATAGATCTGGACACCAACCAGAACGAAACTATCTCTATCCCTCCGAAACAGATAAAGGAATTGAAAAAGAAAGCAGACAAGCTTCTGCCAAGGAACGATGTCACAAGTCCTCGATTCCTAAATTTTGAGGTCAAGAGGACTGGCGTATATCGGCTGCACAAAGTTGTGGACGAGTCGAAGTTGGAAGTCCAGCGTCGAGTGTCAGACACACTCGTTGTTTCTTGTCCGAAGGCGGCGATAATTCAATCACAGACGAACAAGTGTAAAGGGGAGCTATCTGACCTGTTACTCCAGGTCGAGGGAACCCCACCACTTAAGATCAAGTACAGTCGCCTGTTAAACCTGGAAGATAAGGGCTTTTTCTTTCACAGCATCCAACCAGAGTATCTATTCTCGCCTTTTACTGGCGGGGAGCGAACTTCTAGAGCTTTGATTAGCACTACGGACACTGACGTGTCCTGGGCAAGGTCACAGAGCATAAACGTTCCTGTCAATGAGTCTCTTGGCACAAGCGGCACTTGGCAATACCGGATCGATGAAGTACATGATGCCTGCGGAAATATTGCGAACTACACTGTACACAACGACGAGGGAGAACTGGTCAAGCCCAAGGGAATCAATGTGGAGCAAGTGTTCGTTGTCCATGAGCGTCCTAGGGCAAGCATGTCCGATTGTGACACGCAGCATCCACTGAAGGTTGCGAAAGGAAGAACAACCCAGCTGCCGATTCAGCTGGGATCAACTGGGCGGAAGGCCGAAGACATTACACATACACTCACTTATCTTTTTACACTACAAGATCAGTTGCAAGCAAATGGAGAACATGCTATTGATGCTAAGCTGGAGGAGATCTCTATGAGAGGACCATCCGATAGGTTCTCTGTCAAAGAGCAGGGACTCTATACTTTGAAGGCCGTCTCAAATCAGTTTTGTTCTGGCGAAGTCATGGAGCCAGCATCGTGTCTTATTCTGAACCCCCCGGAGCCCCATATGGCTATGAAATCGGAAGAGATCTTCGACAAATGCGCTGGTAAGTCGATAGGCCTGACGGTCGACTTAGATCTCGTAGGCACGCCACCTTTTGATGTCCGCTACGAGGTCGCCAGACATAAGCAAGTGCAACAGAAGACAGTACACATTAGTCGTTTAAGACATCAGCTCAAATTTACGCCGGAGGAAGCTGGCCATTACACTTACCGCTTCAAATCAATTGACGATAGTGTTTACAAAGGCATTCCTCTACCGAAAAACTTTACGGTAGAGCAGGATGTCAAGCCTCCTGCTTCTGCGCGCCTTGTCACCTCAAGTTTGAAAGGAAAATATTGTATCGGAGAGTCCGTTTCATTCAATGTGAGGCTCCAGGGCGAAGCCCCATGGTCACTTGAATACGAGCTTGTACATGGCGGCAAACGAATCAAGCAGAGGATAAAGGATATTGAGAACGATGTACAAACCATCACAACCAAACAGCTGGTTGATGGTGGCGAGTATGCCCTAGCGCTTACCAGTGTGCAGGACAAGTCCGGTTGCAAGATCTTCCTTGAAGAGGAAGCAAAGATCGATGTGCGACGACAGAGGCCAAAAGCATCATTTGGCCAACTTGAGGGTAAACGTAGCATTTTAACCCTTGAAGATAAGGTTGTTAAATTACCGCTAAGACTGACCGGAGAAGCACCATGGAAAGTGAAATATCGCAACTTGAACCCTTCTGACTCTTCTATTCGAGAGAAGTCACTGAAATCCAACAATGACTTTCTCCTAGTCCACGACCAGGGAATTTACGAGATTATTGACGTTGAGGACGACATCTGCCCTGGTACTGTCGATAAAGCCGCCAGTAAATTTGATGTTCAATGGATTCCTAGGCCACAGATCAAGGTGCCCGAAAGCCCAGTTCTCGAAATTGCTGGAGACAAGTATATAAAGAAGGAGGTGTGTGAAGGCGATGAGGATACCCTGGAGCTCAGTATGAGTGGTACGTCAACTACATTGGCATTTCAGGTTAATTCTATAAAATTCGCTGACCGTTGTCCGTATAGGCACACCCCCGTACGCTTTGAAATACGAGCAGCGACTAAAAACTGAGCGAGGGGCTGCCTCGTTTGCCAACAAAGAGCTTACTCTTGGACTTGGTATTGCATCTGTTCGTATGGAAACTTCTCAGGCCGGTCAATACGAGTACAAATTCTTCGAACTGGGCGATTATTTGTATGACCATGACTCCAAAAAGCACACGCCCTTGGTTATCCAGCAACGCGTGAACCCCAGACCAAGTGCCAGATTTAAGGACATTGGTCGAACATACAATTACTGTAAAGAAGAAGAGCTGGGTGATGAGCTCATTCCTATCATCCTCGAAGGAAAGCCACCTTTCTACCTTGAGATCGGTATCAAGCCTCATACCAACGGCAAGCCAGAGACCGTTACAGTTGCTAATATCGGCACCAAAACTTACGAATTTCGTATCCCCCATCGTGTCCTCACACTCGGCCATCACTCTATCAGCATCCGCAAGGTTCGAGACGCTCGCGGCTGCCAGCGGAAGACCGAATTTGACGCTCCTCAGGTACCCGTACACGTATCCGATGTGCCATCCATCTCTCCGCTCGATAATATGAAAACGGACTACTGCGTTGGCGACCGAATCGCATATACCCTGTCGGGTACTCCACCATTCAATGTCTTCTACAAGTTTGAAGGCATTGAGCGCAAGGCTAGCTCGTCGACAACAACATTTAGACGCATAGCGGAAAAGCCTGGAAATTTCACAATCACAGGATTGACTGACAACGCTGCGCATTGTAAAGCGCGGACCAAGATCACAAAGATTATACATCCAATGCCTAGTGTGAGAATTGGGAAGGGTAGGGAGACTGTGGTAGACATTCATGAAGGAGGAGAGGCGGAGATCACATTCGAGTTCTGGGGAACACCTCCTTTTGAGTTTACGTGAGTGATAGTCGTCCTTCATCGCCCTTTTTATAAATGCTGACAATTTCGGTCGAAAAGATACACCCGAAGCACGAACGTGCGCAAAGGGCAAAAGGCTCAAGTTTTAGAGACCAAGCATGATACCTCCGACGATTACAAGAAGGTTGTCAAGGCTTCCGACGAAGGCACTTATGAGGTAGTTGCCATTAAAGATAAGTATTGTGCATTTTCAACTCTGCGCCCTGATGGTGGACAGCAGAGGCCGAAGCAGAAGTTAATCAGATATACGTGACGACTTGTGCTAAAGGGCAGTTGAGAAACAGTTGTGTGTTAATAAGGGGGAATCAATCATAGCGGGCGTTTGTGAGGGTAATCGCTACTGCGTGTGGCGCCTCTTGTTTCACGTATTTTTTTAAGACCTGGATTTATGTATGTACAATAGTCAAAAGTCCGTCCCGGACATACCTCAGTTCTTGCTCTCAATTCGCGTGATCATTTCACCACCCAGTCGTCCGATTTCATTGAGTATTGCTGCCTTATTAAGGACTAGGTGCCCGCTTGGATCCTCATCATCGCCCTGATCCTCCCCTTGAGGGAGGATAGGAATAGTAGAGTAGGATAAATTCACCTTCCATGGACGGGGGGTAACAGCCCGTGGAGTCCACAAGCCGCCTATAACGGATCCGCCATGCGCGTTGTAGAAGAAGATGACGTTGCTGACATAAAGGTCCTATTGACACAACCGTCAGTATAATTCCCAGAAAAACCCTGTTTTAACTTACTCTTAGATCTTCGAGGAACAAATGGACTGGATCAAAGCCCGCTAGCTCTGCACTGTTCTCTCCACTGGACTGGAGCCGCAGATTCTTGAACCTAGCGTCTTTCGTGGATGTCTTCTCTCCTCGCTTGGAAGTAAACTGGGGGTTGAGTTTAATGACGAAATCATAACCGGACGTGGGAGATATGAAGAGGGTCTAGGTCGTAAGCATTGCAGAGTACTAGGCCAATCTTTAAGGAGGCTCAACTTACTTTAACATCAAGGTCAAGCCCAGCCCCTTTAATGACGGCACACGCTGACCTTGCCAAAGCTGTCATTCTCGCTGCTATCACCTTTGACGGGCCGGGCTGTGTCCATGTTAAACCTTCTAGGTCAAGATTTGAAGCTGCAAAAAGCACAACCCTATTCATCCCTGGATCAACCTTTCTCCATGCCTCGAAGCGGGTCTTGACTGCCTCGACCTCGGTAGTCTTCATTTCGCCACTAAAGTCGACGATTAGGGGGTCTAGCCGCCAGTCCCAGCGCGAAAGTAAAAGAAGCGTTCGAAGGAAGCCAGCCATGACACTTGAAGGAGGCTCCCACGGGTACGGCTGTAAGAACACCCGAACAACGAACAACTCGATCAACTCTTCGCTGATATGTTGTGAAAGTAAGTGGGAAGCAAACCATTTCTTTACCAGCCGTACCACTGGGGAGAGAAATACAAAACGCGAACACAGAATTCCGAGTGCCTGCGTATGGAGGACTGACTGAACGAATATCCGTCGATACTCTGATAGCGCTAGAACCGCCTCCTCCCTACTTCGTTGATCTTCGGACTTGTCCCTGACCTGCCGTTCGAGAAGCGTCTGCTCGCGCTCGCTATAGATTCGCAATCGGAAAACAGCACCAGTGGGATATACGACATCGAGCATCGATATGTTGCGAAGGTCAAAAGCGGCATTCTCAAGCCCAGTGCGAGTAGAGATTCCTTCAACAGATTCCTCTAATAAGTCAGCAATCCTTAGTAAAAGGGCGAGCTTCGCTCTCTGAATCGCAGCGATATCATCAGGCCATCTTCCCGATCCTTCAAACTGGACGACAACATCTGCGGGATCTATCCTCGCCTTCATGTATGGGTTCAGAATCGGTGCATCGATAGATGTATATCGCAGTTTCGGACTCGCCGCAAAGATCTGGCTCAGCTGAAGCGGCAGTCCCTCAATGCGTTTGACGTCGTTTTGAAGCGTCTCAAAACTTAACTTCAAAGGCTGAAACTCTGCGATGGTTTGCACACCACTCAAACCCTGCATGGAAACAAGAGAACTAAATGTGTCTCCTACAAAGGATGAAGCTTTAGCAACTTCAGCACCCAAGTGCCGACCAAGCAAGTAGAGAACAACTTGCTGGAAGATAGGTATTCTTGGTTCTTTATCGGACCACACTAGACTCTCCAAAATACTCCCATCTTTGAACCTTCTGAGTTCGGCCTTTTCGCCCCAGAATTTCCGGAACGAAGCAGCATCTTGCTTCGCCTCCGCTGGAGGCCCATGGTCCACAGACCGGGCTGCATTTGCAGGATTAAGTAGAAACCCTACAACTATGCTGTCTTGGTGTGATACGGGCGAGTTGGAATCTTCCACCAGCAATGGTCCAGTCCGAGAAACTGATAAATGTATTAGAGTCACCCGATCAGCCAGACCTTTGGTGAGAATTTGATAGAGCTTTTTGCTAAATTGTAAAGCCTTTGGCTCGTAGTCGAGATCCTGTGGAGACTTTGGCGCCTCCAGTGATATGGGAATCCTTCATTTACATGTATTAGCGTTTTGATTTATCAAGTCTACCTCCAACCCTTACCGTGCCAAATAGTCGTATCGTTGCAGAGGCTCATCTGCCCGGAGAATAAATAAGCTTTCAAAGTTGTTAGTAATCGGGTCATTAAGCATCTTTAACGACGCTGCCGCCTCGTGCCGTAACTACAATAGTAAGCACTATGAAAGAAACAAGTCATATTTGGGCAACAAACAAGCCTATACGACCATGGCGTCATCTTAAAGAGGATATTAAGACCCCGCAGCCCGTCAAAAAAAACCGGCACCTCCACCCCCCGCATGGTCATACCGTCATGCTCGAATACTAATGGGTTCGCAACAAGGTCCCTCGTAGATAGAAATTGAACAGTTGCCTTGAAGAGCTGGTAGCTGCTGTATCCAGGGGAAAGCAACTTCTGGCCACGAGACCCCCCACCCTGTAGAAGCACCGCGCTAATTGCAGCCCACTCGAAGTGGCCGAATCCGCCGCTGGAAACACTGCTTCCGAAACCGCGCTGCCGCAGCCATACGCGCCCTAACATACAGGCATCCCTGTATGAATCACAACGTGTTGATGTAGCGTGCAGTAATTTCAGATACGCTGTGATAGAGGTTTCTGACTTCAATGTGCCATTATAGAACGGAGTAGGGGTTTGTGGCTGCGCTTTCCCCGATCCGTCCCGGACTGGCCGCACACAATTCTTACCCGGCAGAAGCTTCCCGTTCGGAAAAGTGTCCTCAGTGACCGCTAGAATTATATGGATGCTATATCTCGATGAAGAGAAATCGTTGGCAGCTCCATCTGAAATAAAAATATCAATAAGTTCACAACTCAGTGTAAAACATTAGATGTGCTTGACCATTTACCTTCACTTGGATCCACAACTATGATGGGCTGCAAAGAGTTTCCGTTCAAAGAGCCAAATCTGGCCTTAAACCCACAATCCTTCTCCGCATGTATCCCCGCGATTACACACGCAAGATAATATGCTCGTTTATGGAAGTATCGATAGTTAAGATAATCCTTTTCATGGAAAAGAGACTAAGCCGTTTTAGCAAAGCCAACGTGCTGACAGGGACATACACTCATACCGACGGCATAGTGAGAGCCATATCTATGGATATCTGGTCACCCGTATCCGCAGCAGACTTCCAGGCATAACTGCCAACAACATTTATATTAGCTGGTCGGGCATATGCTAACTTATATTTAGCGTCCTTCGTAGGGTGCGTAAAGGGAATGGTCATTTTATGGCGTTTTTGCAAGTCTCTGTCCGCTTGGATAGGCTGAAGAGTGGCATTAGCGCGAGTCTTTAGATAAACAATTCAGATACGAACGTCGACAGGATCACGATCCGGGATTCGCTCAATAACAGCCTTCAATTTTCGAAGAACACTGTCTACAGACGCCATTCTTTTCTCGTAGCTAGGCCGGACCTCAGTCAGAAGTTCGTCAAGCTGCAGCTTGAACATGCTGGATTTGTATGAGTCGTTCGAAAGCAATTGAGCTCCTTGCGAGGCAGGCCTCTTTTCGGTAAGTCTCTCCGATGTTTGATTGCTCTCATCGTGATCGATCTTCCTCTTCTTCGCGGCATGCGATTCCATGTTAGTGCGATAAACAAATAAAATTCCCCGAAAAATCAAATGTCGCAGGGCGGAATCGGCAAGCAGGTCTTATCTTGTTTTACACGTGACCCAGAATTTATCCGTTGGAATCCAGCCCATAACTCAAGCGCACATTGTCTTCCCATGAACGTAGCCAACCGCATCTCGGGCGTGCAAAGCGTCCTCTGTATTGAGGCTTGTGTGAGGCTATGTTTTTCGACCAAGTTGGGCAGTCAATTCCGCCAGACACAGCTCATGTAAGTTTTCTCAAATTTTGACGGACGTCCCAATTTACGGTTAGGTCCTTTCTCCTGAGTCAATGTGCTGACAGGCCCGTGACACTCAGGCTGTAAGTGTTTCGTTGCCAACATGGAAGGCCAACGTTGGCTACGAAGAAGGTGAGGATTGGGTCTTGAGCAAAATGAGAACGGGATATCCCAGGTAGCCGCCGCTCTTGATGTGGTAATATTACTCACTAATTGAACGTTAGATTTTATATACACAAATGCATTGCCAGACTGGCCGAATTGATTGTTGCTCATCATGGAAATACAGGAGAGCGTGCGATGGTTTTTCCGTCCTATAATGTGGCCTCACGGTGTATGGAATTTTTGCGATTACGTGCACCGCCGGGACCCAACGAAACGAGGATCATTGAAATGGTATCCAACGTGCAATCGAAGAATAGCGGTGCTGATACTCATATACCCGCCGGTATATGTGTAGTGGTATTTCCAGAATCACACTTTGCGACCGCCAAGAGCTTCTGGCAGCATACCGGCGATGGGGTCTCAAGCCGACGAGCAGAATTCGCCTGCCAGGCCTACCAGGAAGGAGCTATAGCTGTTCGCTCATCGGCTGCAAATACGAAGAATAAGGATACTCGACCTTGTAAAGGTCCCAGAAGGTATCAAAGGGGTTCGTCGATTGACAAAACTCCGCATGAGTCTGCAGTGGGTGCAACTCCTGCGAATGGCCATGATAGGCCGGAGACTATTCGAACTCCCGAAGGACGAGAATACTCTCAATTTGTCGAGGAAAGGTTCGGACGTAACCTTGGCCAGTCTTTTGAACGCAATGCAAAAATTGCCATACGAAGGCGTATTACTGGATCGTTAACGGCCAGTGTGGACTTGAAAGATGCCCTAAAAATGCCAGTAAACGCAGAGCAAACCCGTCACGTCCAGGGCTTTTCGGAGAACGACGTATATCTTTACCCATCAGGGATGAGCTCGATATTCAATTCTCATAGGATCCTAACGGCAGCCCGTGGTCCCATGAGGAGCATTTGTTTCGGGTACGCTGTTCCGCTTCAAACTTATTTTCACAAAGCCTGACGGTATTCCAAGCTTCCCCTATATAGATACCTTGAAAATTCTCAATAAATGGGGCCCGGGTTGCCTTTTCTACGGCCACGGCTCGCCACAGGACTTGGATGATCTAGAAGGACGACTCGAGTGTGGCGAGCGGTTCCTTGCTCTATTCTGTGAGTTTCCGAGTAATCCGCTATTGAAGTCTCCGGATCTGGGACGTATACGGTCATTAGCCGACAAGTACGAATTCGCCATTGTTGTAGATGAAACAATTGGCAATTTCATGAATGTAAATGTGTTGCCTCATGCAGATATCGTGGTCAGCAGTTTAACGAAAGTATTCAGCGGGGACAGCAATGTCATGGGAGGAAGGTGAAAGAGGCTCTTCGCATGACCTCAGAGATCATTGCTGATGGTTCTCTAGCGCCATTTTAAATCCCAGGGGTCCGCTATACAAGCTACTCAAGGATACATTCGCCGTCGAGTATGAAGACAACTATTGGGCAGAAGATGCGATTTTTATGGAGCGAAATAGCCGGGACTTTGTATCGCGTATAGATCGGATTAATATCAACGCTGAAGCCATCTGTAACGTGTTGAAAGCCCATCCTCGAGGTATGTTAAAAATTTCTACATCTAGAGGGCATTACTGAGCCAAAGTAGTAAAGGAAGTTTATTACCCAAAGTGCAGTCCCACAAGATTGTATTACGAACATTGCAGAAATCCGAATGGAGGCTACGGCGGTCTGTTGTCTGTGACTTTCCTTTCCACCCCTGAAGCCGTGACATTCTTTGATCGGCTCGAAACGGCGAAGGGCCCTAGCCTTGGGACTAACTTTACTTTGTGGTAAGAGCCTGCCCTTTTATCCTGGACAGTTTCATGGCTGATAGGAATTCAGCTCGCCGTATACGATTCTGGCTCATTATGGAGAGCTCGAATGGGTAAACTTCCCAATGAAAACTGTCCCCACATCATTTCGCGTTGGCTAATGTATCAAGGCTTCTCAATTCAGCGTTGAAACGGATCTGGTAAGGGTCAGTGTAGGCTTGGAAGACACTGCTGAATTGGCATCGAAATTTGAGAAAGCGCTGGAAGCTGTAGCAAGTCTAAAATTGTAATAAAGAGTCGATCGTACATTAATCCACTTCATGTTAGGAAGCTCTCGAAATTCAATTAGAAATTAGTAACGACACCTTCCGTATCATGCGCAGAGCTTCATGTGTACGAGTTAACATATAGAAGCAATCAAAGTACCGAACATGGACTAGCGTGAAATTTTCGCGATTTGCCAAGCGTCACGTCGCGTCAACCTCAGCCTGGCGATATCGACCTCGCCCATAGTATTAGAACGAGGCGTAAATCCCTTACCGCTCACACTTACCATGGCGCAATTGAAGCGCACTAGGCAGGCTGCTGATGGTGAAGATTCTGATGTTGAGGAGCCGGTGAGTGCAAGGTCGAGTACTCAGGAAGATCCAGTACGCCTCCTGTACCTTTTCTTGGTCGCTTCATTAACGATCGAGTAGCGGAAGAGAGCACGAATCTCCGATGCCAACTCCCGCATAGCCTCACCTAATGTTCAACCTGAAGAGATTGAGGAGGCGGAGGACAGCAGTGAAGAGATAGGATATGCCCAGCGTCGAGATGCTTACCGACTGGACCTGGAGGAAGAAGAGATGGATACGTTAAGGGCGACGCAACTTATCCAGGAGAGAAACTCCAAGATCATAGAGAACACGCCAGCGGAGAACGGAATAATCGAATCAGTGACATGTATCAACTTCATGTGCCACAATAAGCTTCATGTCACTTTCGGACCACTCATAAACTTCATCATCGGTCACAATGGCAGTGGAAAGAGTGCAGTCCTTGCTGCTATAACTTTATGTCTTGGAGGCAAGGCTACGTCGACAAATCGAGGTGGTAGCTTGAAAAGCTTCATTAAAAATGGACGAGAGAATGCCACTTTGATTATAAAACTCAAGAATGGCGGGTACGGATATCAGCAGGATTTATACGGTGAATCTATTACCGTGGAGAGGCACTTTTCAACTAGTGGCTCCAGCAGCTTCAAACTGAAAAGCACAACTGGACGAGTAATCTCTACGAAGAAGGCGGACCTCGAGGAGATCTGCGATTATTTTGCGCTTCAGATCGATAATCCCATGAACGTTCTAACCCAGGATATGGCTCGACAATTTCTCAATAATTCCACACCGGCCGAAAAATATCGCTTCTTTGTTAAAGGAGTCCAGCTGGAGCAGTTGGATCAAGATTATCAGCTGCTAGAAGATACCATTGACCAGATTGAGTCGAAGCTGAAACTCAGGGACGAAGATATCCATGTTCTGGAGAGTCGTGCCAAAAAAGCCATAGCGAAGCTAGAAATGTCCGACAGAAATAATAGTTTAAGAGAAAAGATAAAACATCTATCTGCGCAAATGGCCTGGTCTCAAGTGGTGCAGGAGGAAAAGGTAGTTATACTCTCTTGCTCACTCATGTAAAATATAACTAACTCTTCCAGAAAATCGATTCCCTTAACGTCCAGCTCCAGGAGTTGGTTTTTAACATCGTAGAAGCAGAGCGCAAAGCAAGCACTGTTGATCAAGCTTATGTAGATGCCAACCAAGCGTTCGAACGAGGGATACAGGCCATAGCGGAGGTTAAAGAGTGTCTTCCTCCGCTGACAGAAAAAAAGAGCAATTTAAAAGACCGCTTCGACAATAATAAAACCGAGCTTATGCAGGTGCAGGTGGGTACTCCTTGTTTCGTCCAAACATTTCCCTGCTGATCGGTGAAGTCGGAACAACGAACCATTCGTGAACACCTTAACGAAGCCAATAAAAAGATTAAGGCTTACCAGGATGAGATTGCAGCGGAAACCAAGCGCCTCGAAGATCTTAATGGTGGGGACCATATAAGGAGGATCGCTGAGATTGAAGAAGCAAAAAGGGGGTTGGCCGAAGCCAGATACGAATATGAGCAACACGGTTCCTCAGCCGCAGATAGGGAAAATGATGTGCGAGCAGCTGAGGAGGAACTAGCGCGCTTGAGAATCCCGATTGATGCCAAAAAGGGTGAAGTATCACAATGTGAAAATCTAATTAAGAGTATGCTGAGAGATCGCGGCCAGCATCTCACAGCTTTCCATCAAAACATGCCGAAGCTGCTTCAAGCAATCCAAAATGAGCGGGGATTTAGGGAAAAGCCAGTCGGACCTATCGGAAATCATGTCCGCTTGCTAAAACCTGCCTGGTCATCAGTCCTTGAAAGATCATTTGGTGGTGCTCTGAACAGCTTCGTCGTGACAAGCAAAGCGGATCAGGTTCTCCTTGGAAATGTTATGAGGCGAGAGAGCTGGTATGTCCAATAGCTGTAATGTTGACCTTACAAGCATTAACAATTCCCAGTACTTGCCCAATACTTATCGGTAATCATCAGCCAATTAACACTGCAAATAATGAACCAGACGTGCAACTTGACACTACTATGAGGGTTCTAGAGGTGTGCAAATTGTTCCCTCCGGAACGTGTCTTCATGTCGCTGACTGATATGGCAGATTGACAATGACCTTGTGAAGCGGCAGTTGGTAATCAACCAGGCCATCGAGCAGACAATCCTGATAGAAGACCGTACTGAGGCTCAGCGGGTCATGTACGAAGGACCTCGGCCCCGGAATGTTAAGCAGTGTTTCTGCTTTAATGACTACAAGAAAGGTTGGGGTCACAGATTAGGCTTTCGTGGAAATGATGAATCCATAGCTCCTATGCAACCACCGGATTGGAAGCCCCGAATGAAGACCGATGTCGAGTCTCAAATTAAGTGAGCCGCTCCTTTATTCCATTTTAAGTCATGTCAACATACAGCCGCTTACGACAGCAGCTATCAACGTGAGATACTGGGCGATCTGAAGCGGGAGCTCTATGACCTTGAGAGGCAGCGAGAGCGATTCCAGCAGAATGTTCAAACATGCAAACAGGCTCTACAGGCTCATAAGAGGCGGTACAAGGAGCTTCATATCAGACTCCAACGGGCAGAAGAGACGGTAGAACGTCTGCAGGACGAGCTGGAGAGAGACACTGCCCAGGATGGGCGTCTGCAAGCTCTAGAGGGTTTCCTCAGGGAGGCTATCGACCAGAAAAACATCGATGAGGGGACCTTTGAGAATTCGGTTGAGTCAAAAGACAGGCTGAATGCTATTTCAAAGGATTTAAAGGAGCAGATGACTGTTGTTGATAAGGAAATCGCCGAGATCGACTTCAAAATAAAGAAGGCCGAGGATAGAGCATTGGAATTGTCACATACACGCCAGGCCGCTCTTCAGGAAAAGAACCAGACGCTTCAAAGGCTGAGTGAGGCGGAAGGAAGCAAAGTTCATTTGGAAGCGAGAAAGGCCGATCAAGCAAGACGGGTAGAAGAATTCGCAAACGAAGCTGCGAAAGTCTCCGTTCGAGTTGATGTCGATCCCGGAAAGACACCAACAAGTCTCGATAAGAAACTAGACAAGCTTATGAAAGACCTTGATAGAGCCAGTCGACAGTAAGTTTATGCAAATTCCGCCTTCGTGAGCTCGCTAATATGTCAAAGAATTGGTGGCACCCCTGAACAAATCGCGCAGGAGGCACAGCAATCTGCAGAAGCGTATGAGACCGCGAAAAAGCAACTCGATCAACTAGATGAAATAAGCCAGGTAGGTCGAGAGTGCTTAAGAAGCTCTGTGGACATCCTTGCTGAAAAATTTAATCAACAGATGCTTAAGTTCGCTCTCATCGACCGCCAAAACCGATGGCAGCAATTCCGAAGGTTTATCTCAGCACGTGCCAGGGCTCAGTTCACATATTTGTTAAGTGAGAGGAGCTTTCGCGGCGCCCTGAAAACAGACCATGTTCGTCATATTCTCGATTTGCAGGTAAGCAAGCACTGCGTAGCAGACAGCGATTGTACCGTGCACTAATTGAAGCAACAGGTTGAACCTGATGAAACCAAGAGTGGCAAAGGACGTCAGACGAAGACGTTGTCAGGTGGCGAAAAGTCCTTTTCGACAATATGCTTGCTCTTGTCCCTCTGGGAGGCGATGGGCTCACCGATCCGATGTCTTGATGAATTGTGAGTCTGGAACAGTCGTCCTTCTCCCCACATGCCGTTGCTAATGACATCAGTGATGTTTTCATGGACAACGTGAATCGAGAAGTTACAATGAAAATGATGGCATGTAACGCTTATACCGAGTAATATACTCGTCAGGCTAACAATATAAGTAGATTCATGCGGCACGACGTTCTGTCGGCCGGCAATTCGTCCTCATCACTCCAAATCCAATGGAAAGCGTTGTTATGAAGGACGATCTTAAGATAATCAAGTAAGTATCATCCGTTCACCTCTCTTTAGCCCGTTTTACTAACTAGATGGCCAGACTTGGTGATCCAGAGCGAGGTCAGACTACCATTACCTTTGGTAATCAGACCAGTCAGGCCAGTCAGGCCAATAGTTAGGATTTCCTCGATGGTCCGTCGGGGAACCTAGTTCTCACGTGTAACATCAATGCAAGAGCGGCGAGGAGATCCTACATGTGGACTGTGTTCGACCTAACTTATTTGCGCACCTTACTATGTACTATAGTAAAACATGCAAAAATTTCGAAATAGAGTATAGGGGATGAAGACCGCTCTGAGGCGTGGTTCTAACATGGTTCAAGATCCGTATCCACTATCATCGACTCGGATTTGTAGCTAAAAGGAGGTAGCTCATGGTACGTACTGAGTAGACGCCAGGAATCCAAACTAATAGTGCTCTCTCCCAAATACCCTGGTCCAACCACGCGGACGAGCGCCACCGCCAAAAGTCTAGATCGATGCGCAGCAATTATTAGAATGCAACCTAAAATTTCCACGACTTATATGGATGTAATTACGCCGCAGCAAGAGAAATGGACGAACATTAATATATTCGTGAGAAAAAAAATAACGGATTTATACTCAAATACCACGATTCTTTATTTTGTTTGCTCGGGCACCACACAAATCTTACCGGAATACCACAGTTTCGCAGAGTCGACTCAACGCCAGCCTGGAGATTCTAGGCTCAATTCTTAATGCATATTGTAGCAGATGTGCCAACATATACGCCGTGTATAGTAGGAAGTGGACAGAACTTGGCATCACCACAAGACGCTGTTTAGCATGGCGGCATTCTCGGCCAAACCAGTGGGGTTTTCACCTAATTTTAGTGAGCGAGGTGCCTAACAGAATACCAATCCTATTCACAATCGCTAAGTTCTAGCAAGCATCTTCCTGTCGACACAACAAGAAGTTTACTTCTTGCGCACACATGTTGCTAAGTTTAGCTTGCACCTTAGATATGCCAATACCCCCCAGAGGCCTTATACATGCACCGAAGGAGAACGGTGGTATTTCAGTAAGGCTTTGGTGGTACCCCAGTAAATAAGGTAAGAAATCGTGGTATTTGAGTAAAAATCCGAAAAATTAATGAGGAAAATAATGCAGAAGTAATGCGGCTCCGGGGCGCCAAGACCTTCGAGCCTCCTGCCCTTCGCTTGACGTCCGATGTGAAGCAACCGCCTCTTCCAACCTCACTACCCACTCACAATCATCCACACAACACTACACTCTTGATTCGGCACCACACGAAGCTTCTACAGACCTGCTATCGTGCAACACAACTCCTCTATCTCCTAGGCTTGAGATATCTAAACGCATTCTTCTCCGACGAAAACCACTCACCGACAACTCGCACTCTGAAGTCGCCTCCCTTCTAGAACAGAGCCCTGTCGCATTCTCCGGAGCAGCTGTGATTCGAAAAGCAATACTATTTCTTCCGGGACGTTTTTGCGGTCACAGCTCAGTCCACTATTTACTCTTGACGAAGCTTTTCGCTCCAAGTACTGCGGCTTCGAGTCCATCTTCTGCTCACCTTCCGCGTAGGCAGCAGACCGCACTTTCGCAGCACAACTTCTTCCCTAGCACCAACTTAACACCAACCGAAACACCAAAACTACCGCAATGGCGTCGGCTTTAGCCGATCAGCTTGAGACTACCAAATTAGGGTAACTAGCAGCGCCGTTTGCATCTTGGCTACTTTTCTGACACCGCCAGAAACAGCTCATCAGATCCGAATTGGAAGGAGAAGCTAAAAATTCCCAAGAAAGATGCCAGACCACAAACAGAGGTGAGCCAACTGTGTGCTAGTGTATCTTTCTAGCGCTAATGACTTCGACAAAAAGGATGTGACAGCTACTAAAGGCCTCGAATTCGAGGACTTCTACATCAAACGTGAACTCCTCATGGGTATATTCGAAGCAGGATTTGAGAAGCCGTCACCGATCCAAGAAGATGCTATCCCCGTCGCGTTAACAGGTCGTGACATCCTAGCCCGAGCGAAAAACGGTACTGGCAAGACTGCGGCTTTCGTCATTCCGACTCTAGAGCGTATCAACCCTAAGAGCACGAAGACTCAAGCATTGATACTTGTCCCAACACGGGAACTAGCGCTTCAAACATCACAAGTTTGTAAAACTTTAGGCAAGCATTTGGGCATCAATGTTATGGTCACAACAGGTGGCACAGGGCTGAAGGACGATATCATTCGCTTGAATGAAGCCGTGCACATTATTGTTGGCACGCCAGGCCGAATACTCGACTTGGCAGGCAAGGGAGTCGCCGACCTCAGCGAATGCCCGACATTCGTTATGGATGAAGCCGACAAGCTTCTGTCCCCGGAATTCACACCTATCATTGAGCAGCTCCTACAGTTCTTGCCCAAGGATCGACAGGTCATGCTGTTCAGTGCCACGTTCCCCATGATTGTAAAGAGTTTTAAGGTATGCAAGGACAGGCGATTTTAAGCTTTTATGCGCTAATCACTTTACAGGACAAACACATGAATTCTCCTTACGAAATTAATCTGATGGACGAACTCACTCTACGGGGTATTACCCAATACTATGCCTTCGTGGAGGAGAAACAAAAGGTCCACTGTCTGAATACGCTGTTCTCAAAACTCCAAATCAACCAGTCCATCATTTTCTGCAACTCTACGAACCGAGTAGAACTGCTGGCGAAGAAAATCACTGAACTTGGCTATTCCTGCTTCTATAGTCATGCGAAGATGCTTCAACACAACCGAAATCGTGTTTTCCATGACTTTAGAAATGGTGTTTCACGAAACCTTGTTTGCTCTGATCTGCTTACTCGAGGTATTGACATTCAAGCTGTCAATGTCGTTATCAACTTCGACTTCCCCAAGAATGCGGAGACTTACCTGCATCGAATCGGTCGATCAGGTCGCTTCGGCCACTTGGGCTTAGCCATCAATCTGATCAACTGGGACGATCGTTTCAACCTGTACAAGATCGAGCAAGAACTTGGCACAGAGATACAGCCTATCCCTCAACACATCGACAAGAAACTTTACGTTTACGATTCCCCTGATACCATTCCAAAGCCCATCTCAAACCCCTCAGCCCAACGCCAATCTTCTCAACCGCAACGGGCCAATTCCAACCAGCGCAACCAGGCTCAACAGAACAATGACCAGGCTCCACGGTCTGGAAACAACAACCAACGCTACCAGGACCAGCAAAACAATGGCCAGTCTCAGACCAGTAATGCCAACCCACGTTATCAGGGCCAGCAACCAAATAGCGGCCGCAACATCGGACAACCGAAGCCACAGCCACAAGTTCAAGGTCCGCCACAACCTCGATCTTATCAAGAAAACCAGGGTCCCGGGAACCAAGGCGCTGGAAACCAGGGGCAGCGTCGTGGTCCCCAGCGAGGACAAGGACATCATAATCGACCAAATGGATTCGGTCCTCAGCAGAGCACGGCCGAGCCACCTGTACGGGCAAAATAGCTGCTATAGCCGTTATTTTTTTTTGTCATTGGGAGTTGTGGGATACTGGCCAGGGGACGTAGCCAGAATTGGCTTGTTTTTTTTATCTTCATTTGCAGCTATGTCGCTGGAGCTTTTCCAGCGATAGTGGCTATATATTGACTTGACATAGTTGTCCATACTCGGTCGCGGCCGTCATGAGAACTCGATTTGCTTGTGTTGCAACGATTTCGGCTGTGCATAAAAGGTTTCTACGGTTCTCCTCTGTTACACCTTATGATGGCAGCGCCAAACAAAACTTGTATTATATTTCTTTTGTTCTTTCCTTTGCTTCGTCTACTGGAGATGTCGGTCTTTTCATTCGGCAACTTCCGTGTGGTATGCATACTCGATCCTATGGCGCGTTAATTGGGCGTGTCATGATTTTAAGGTATCTGCGCTGCTGTCGGATCAACCGGACCTCGCCTACTTTCTTACGATGCGATGATGGGCAGCTGGTGGCATTGCCGCCTCTGCAATTCTCCATATGCCGTGGTCGCGCTCTCTGTGCTGCATATCCAATTTAGCCAGTATCGGCTACCAGGATATGGATGGCACAGGAACATATTGATTTAGGTTTACGAAGATGGTTGTTGCTGGGATGTGTGCTAGGAGGAGAAATGAGGCCAGTGGGCGGATGTGGAATGGCTGTTGTGGATGGAACGATCTCTGTTGGTGCGCAAACTACGGCTAACCTTGCACCGCCAATTTCGGGGTTGCCTGCCAATGGTCTTTGTATTGGGGCTTAGTCGACTGTTGTCTCTTCATCCGTATGGAAAAGGAGATGCCGAATGATATCACTAAGCTGCGTGCTCGGCTTTTGTGGATTGAACATCGGCGGCGGAGTGGAGAGTGGATTAAGGAGACAGCTTACCTGTCAACGGGTGGTGTTCTACCTGTATTAGGCGAAGCTAGAAAACAGAAAAAAATAAGTAGGAGATGGATTTGATCAATAGTGTCGCACAACTTGGACCATATCGGTTGTGTGCTTTACCTAGATTAATTGCGTCTAGGACAATGAAAGCAAACTTCCTCTCTGACGTACTGATCCATGGCTTGTGTTGTGACATCGTGATTTGAAGAGATTGAGAGCCTTGTCGACTGAGGGGGTCTTCTGGTCGTATCCTATCAATCAGATTCTTCATGGCACGCTGCAAAATGCACAGGGAAGTAGAAATATTTGAAGGGCATGGCAGCCTATATTTTTCTTCCACTTCAAAGCCTAGCCGTGAGGGCCGGCACCACTACCTGCGCCCCCATTGCCATCGTCGGGTTCGTCTCTGGGGATTTTCATGCCCAACATGCTTAGTATATTTCCGCCTGGCCCTGGCGCACCGGCCTGATTCTTAAAACTCTCTAGGAGATTCTTCGCGAGGTTAAAGTCGATTTCTGCATCACTATCCTCTGATTCCTCGCTCGAGTCTGAGAAGGCTTCAAGTTTCTCTTCATGCTGGGAGTCTGCAGCGGTGAGTGACTTCCGATTCTCTGGTTCACGAGCGACGGTAGTCTTTCTGGGTGTCGGGTCTAAATTCAAGGCTCCGGCATCGTTGAGTTCGATTTCCATCTGTTTCATTATTTTACGTAACTCTTCTCCTTCGTCTCCGCCGCCTTGGCATTCATCTTCCGAATTGATCTCTTCAATTCGCCGAAGCTGTTTCTTGCCCTTTGCGGAAATATTTGAAGGATTTTGTCTATCGTCAGCAGCTGGTGGCAATCCCATCATCTCCCTCATCATCTGTGCGAACTCAGCTTCGTCAAAAGAAACCTCCTTGTCCTCAGCTCCGCTGCTGCCATCGCCATCTTCGTCTTCATCGCTGTCATCATCAAAATCCATATCGTCTGGATCCTCCGCACCTCCGACGCCAGCCTCCTCGTCATTCAAGAATGCCTCGAATCGTTTAACCATTTTCCGAAGATCTTCCTGAGCGGTATCGTCGCCAAACCCTTTCCCCCTTTCAATTCCCAGCTTGTCAACCTTACCCGACAGCTCCTTGTCAAAATCGTCGAAATCGATGTCTAACCAGCTTTCGTCATCTTCTTCGCGTTCCCACTTTGCAATATCCTCATCTTTAGGAAGTCTCTCTCCGCCATCGTCGACAACATCTAGCAGATCCTGAATAAAGATCACGGATTCCTTCTCCTTATTCTGTGGGTCGCTTGCTAGCATCTCGAATCCGCACGAGACCTTCATTCCTGTATCTGTGGCATTGAAATCCTTCGTTCCAGGTCTGGCGGGTGAATAGCCCACCCAGGCTGTCGGTGGATCAAACTGCTGACTTCTGACCTGCGCAAAACCGACCTTCGTGAACTTAGCGGAAACGGTTACGAAATCCTCCGGCGGGAAGTGAAGTTTGCGGCCTCTGCCTTTGGTCTGCAACGGTCGTAAAGCAATAGGGTCACGGAGATAAAATGCTTCTACGGCCGGACTTATCAAGTCTGGTCGTTCGTGGAGTATATATGCCAATCTTCTCGGTATTGTGATGAGAGAATGGTGTAAACTCTCGGAAATACGAGCAGGGTAATTGCGGATGCGGTAGAAAGCTTCAGCTTCGATCAAGGGGGAATTGATGAGTATTGTAGGAGATGATAAGATGAAATCATGAGCCTCTCGGAGGGTGAGAGATTTGGAAATAGGCGCGGTTTGAGTGCCTGGCTGAGGAGATTTTTGGGACAGAGGGATGATTAAGAGATTGCCTTCGTGAAGCCAGACCTTTTAGAGTGCATGTAAGCTAATGCAAAATTTCAAAAACATTTTTGGCAGTGAGAGATACCCTATGGTCTGCGATCTCAGAATTTAACCATCGCGGAAGGGCATTTGCAGCTTCAATAAGCAGAAATTGGCCATCCGTATCGATAACCTCGATCCAGATGTCTAAACATAGCTTGCTGAGCTCTCGGAGGATGTATACAATCAACCACTCGTCTTCTACGGAGTCTCCATATTCAGTGCGACCACCGAGAGACCTGACGGCTGTATGAAAGGGCTGAAGTTAGAGAGTGCTCTTGCAGCTCGAGGCGGACCAAAGCTCACCGCCCTCTTGGCTAATCTCCAACTCAAAATGGCCTCGTTGCCAGATATAACCCTTCAGTAATTTATCCGTAAGCTGTTTGGCTACGATCTTGACCTTTTCCAGTCTAGCCAGTACTTGACTATTGTCAAGAGTTTCGTCTAGGACATAAATTGTGTATTCGACGCAGTCTTCCGGCAGGCGCTTCGGAAACCCGTCAAAGCCCTCTCTAATCCATTTGAAGTCGTCTTTGATTGGGCCATCCATCACAACAAATCCGAGTTAGTATTATTGCCGTGGTGACAAATTTCCATCGTCAAATGTGTACGTGCTTCGTCCCAGCAGTCTGTAAAAAATATCATCGACTGAGGAGCTGCATCACGTGCTGACCGCACTTAGCGTGTCAATATGTCTTGGCTTGCATGACTAGCGAATACCAATGCAGCGAGAAGGTAAACAAACAACACCATTCGACTTTCTGATAACTTTCCCCGCAGGGACTTTAGTATTTCCCCTGCGGATTGGATGTGTGATGCATAATTACAGTATTGCACTAACATCAGATTATTCTCGCTATTGAGCTACAAAAGCTCTACCAGACATCATGGTCCTTCCCGTCGGCCTCGACACGCCTCGAACAGACGTGGGAAACGCGACATATCTTACGAATCCAGGTGACCTTGACTTCTCTCGAGAGCAGTCATTTCAGTCGCCATCCCGCGCAAACGATGACCTTGTTAAACAAATCCAGAACGGTAAACGGGGAATCTCGCTGAAGACTCCACGAAGTCGAGTGCCCTTTGGCGACCGTCGCAACATCCTGGCACCACAAGGGGAGTTCACGCCATTGCTGAAGAGTGTAACGAAGTCCAATTTACTCCGGAATCAGAGCGGAACAGTGCGAAATGGCAACCCATTCACGCCAGGCTTCCTACGGCATGAGAGCATTGCCGAATCGCCGGCATTACCAGCTGAGAGCTCAGGACTGTATGGTGGAGGGGACACTGCGAGTTCCTTTGAGGGCGGAGAAAACACGCCTGTTCCTCAGGTTACAAGTAGTAGCGCAGCTTCCACACCACTGGCAATGCTGCCGCGGAGGGACGGAGGTGGAGTTTTGGCAGACGGAGCTGCCATGATGACACTAAAGGAGCAGGAGAATATCATCAATAAGGTTGAGAAAGAGAACTTTGGCCTGAAGTTGAAAATACACTTCCTCGAAGAGGCTCTTAGAAAATCCGGACCTGGCTACAATGAAGCCGCATTGAAGGAGAACACTGAACTCAAAGTCGACAAGGTTACCATGCAAAAGGAGCTCCAGCGCTACCGCAAGACCCTTGGAGCTGCGGAGCGCGACATCGACATCTACCGACAGCAGATTGCCGAGATTCAGGAGAAGATGAAGAGAAAGCATGCAGATGAGGGACTGCATGATGAACTCGATCAGCTGCGAAGGGAACTTGACGATAAGGAAGCAGAGGTACACGAGTTGAAACAAAAGTTGGAAGAGGCTGGGGGACAAAACAAAGATATTGAGAAGCTAAAGGACGATATTGGAGATCTAGAAGCGAGCCTAAGGGAAAAAGACAGAATCATTGACGAACGAGAAGATGAAATCGTAAGTTTGGGGTAAATTCGCCTGGAGCGGGAATAAATGACTAACGAACCAGCAGGATTCAATGCAAGAGAGAGCTGATCAGGCTAGTAATACGATCTCGGAATTAGAACAGCAATTGGCAGCGGCTGAGGAGCAACTACAGAAATATGGGGACAGGGCTCGAGACCGCAAAGATCAAGATGGCGCTCTGAAAGAGCTGCAAGAGCAGTTATCAGAGTCCCAGGAGAAGATTCAAGACTTGGCGGAGACCATCAACCGCCTGAACGCTGAGATTGAAGAGGTGAAGGAAGATAAGGAGGAGGCTTTGCATAAGGCACGCGAACTGGAGGGGACACTTGAAACAGTAAGGGACGAGCTAGAAGACGCCAGAGAAGACCGATTGGGGGCCCTCCAAGAGAAAGAAAAGGCTGAGGCAGATCTGAATGAGGTTAGTATATAGTTTTAATTCACTTTTGGTATACAGAGCCTAACGTTTTCGATTAATAGCTTCGGGATGAGATGGCCAACAAGTCCTTCAGTACTAAGGGCCTCAGCCGTCAGCTTGAGGAGAAAGCCCATAAGCTATCAGATGACCTTGAAGCGCTTAGAGAAGAACATGCAGAGCTTAAAAGTAGTTTTGATGATAAGGTCCGGGAGGCGAAAGAGATTGAAGAAAAACTTGAAGAAATTAAGGAAGAAGGAGAAATACGAGAGCAAAAGCTTAAGGATGTGAGCACTCTTGTAAGATAATAGTGCAAGACCTAGTACTAATATCCACAGGACCTTGAAATGATTCAGCATGAGCGAGACACTGCCACCCGGGAATTTAATTCATTATCCACAGAATTACATAAGATGTCTGACGAGCTACGAAGAAAAGTTGAAGAAAAGGACCTCCTGCAATCCCGTCATGACACTCTAACTGCAGAGTCATCGAGCCTTCAAAAGGAACTTAATAAGGCGAAGAGTCTAATCCAGGATTTGGAAAATAAATGGGAGGATGAGAAGCAACTAGCCCTCAGCAACGAACGCGCGCGTCGTGATGAACATGAAACGGAGATTCAGCGCCTCACCAGCGAGATGGACAATCTGCGAAAGCAACTTTGGGAAGAGGAAAGCCGCCATGACCATAACATCGAGACTTGGGGTGACGAACGTCGCTCCTTGGAAGCACAGAGGGATAAAGCAGAAGAAAGGGCTGCTGGCCTTGCGAAGACTATTGCGAAGCTACAAGAGGTCGAAGGTACCCTATCTGGGCGTGAATTGAAGCTGCAAGAAGCAGTAGCTAGCGAAAAAGAACGACACAGTTGTGAAGAGGCCATCTTGAACCGCCAGATTGAGGAGCTTCAGACCGACATCAATAACAAACGTGGCCTTTTGGACGAGGTTAAAGCAGTGCTAAACGAGGTTAAGGAGGAATTGAGGGTGAGCAAGCGTGGGGAAAAGGCTCTTGAAGAGAAGGTTCAGAGCCTTGAAGATGAGGTTGAAGTCCTGCAATCTGCCCTTGACGAAGAGGGTGACCATGCCAAAGAGGGTGTTGCGACTGCCCGAGCAGAGGCCGAAGGGCTGAGACGGCAATTGCATACTCTGAAGCAAGACTTATCAAGAGCTGAGGCAGCGCTGGCGGACCACAAAATGGAGGTTGAGACCCTCCGAGGCAACGTGCAGGCACATGAAGAGTCAAAGGAACAATTGACCGAACGTCTTCGTGACGTCGAGGGCCAGCTCGGAAAGACCAAGAAAGAAAAACAAACGCTTCAAGATCAGCTCGCCAAGGTCAATATCCAGATGCATAACCTTCGTACGGAGGCTGCCGAGATCGAGGCTGAGCGAGACGAGATTCGAAGCCAGCTTCAGCGACCTGAGCAGCAAGTGGACGTAACTGTCAAACTTGATTCCGAGAAGTTGGACTTGAGAAGAGCAAAGATGAAGCTCGAGACCGACGTGAGCCGACTGCGAAGGGACAACAAGCTTCTCCACGAGAAGAACGAGGCCTTGGAGAAGGAGTTAGATAAAGAGATCGCAAAGGCAGAAGAAGAGGAAGCTATATTGAACACCGAAATCGCAAGCCTCCGGAAACAGCTCAGTATTGCTGCGGATGGTAAGGACAAAGAGCTAAATTCTGCCAAGCGTCATGTTCAACGCCTCGAACTCAGAGTTAGTGAGTTAGAAGGGCAGATGCAGGAAGATAGGCCTGACGTTAATCTTGAGGGCGAGCTCTCATTGGTCCGACGAGATCTTTCTGCCGCTAGAGCAAAAGAGACCGAGTATTTGCAACGCGAAGCCTCTCAGAAGGATGTTGTCCGCCAGCTTAAGCGCAAGATTGTAGATATGGAACGCAACATTCACGAGATCGAGATGTCCAAGCTTGCCGTGGATTCGCCCAAATCCTCTGTGGGCGGATCTGCACGCAAGGCAGAGATATTGGAGGTCAGACGGCAACTTGTGGAGTCGCAACATCAAGTCAAAGAATTTAGAGTTAAGGCTAAGGAGGCCGAACGCGATGCCCAAATCAAGATTCAGGAAGCAACGCGTGAGTTACAGGCTAAGATTGATATTTATGAAGGTGGGAAGGATGCTCTTGAAAAGGAGCTTTTGGATTGCCAACATAGACAGGAAGAGGAGGTGAACAAAAACATTGCTACTGAGCAGATCATCAGCAAGCTGCGCACAAAGGTCCAATTACTGGAAAGGCAGCTCCGTGAAGCAAGGATTTCAAATGGGGATAGAACAATGGCTGAAGAGCGAAAAGATTTACACGAAATGCTCAAGGAGGCGAGACTTGAGGCTGAGGACCTCCAACTAGAGATTGGCGATCGTGATATTAAGATCGAATCTCTAATATCGAAAGAGAAGGATCTCCGCTCACAGCTTAAGCGTGTCCGTGAAGAGCGTTCCTCGGAAACGCGCAAAGCCACCGCCCTCACGACCGAATTAGAAAACCTGCATCGCCGATACGAGCTTGCATTGGACAAGTCGGCACGTATGCAGACTGCGTGGGAGGCAGAGCGGAAGGCAGTATCGCAGAGAGTCCGATTCCCCAATACGTCCATCAGTAGTGTCCGTGGGGAATCTACGGAACTGCAAGAACTTGAACGAGAAGTTGCCGAAAAGGAAACCCAACATCAGGGGGAGATCAAGGGGCTGGTAAAACAGATTCAGTATCTGCGATCCAAATGCCAACGAGAGGAAACGTTCAGGTCGGATTTGGCGTACTCGAAGAAGTTCTTTCTAATGCAAATTGAGTTGTACAACGCATGGTGAGTAATACCTCATTCGGGCACCATATCTTTGGCGCGAGCGATTCTACGTGTTCATGAATGCTGACACCTTCAATAGTAACCATGCGGATTTGAAGATGATTGAGGAGATGGGTATCTCCCCTGACCGAAGTATTCGCGAGCGAAGACCACGTTTACGGTCCGTGGCCTTGATGGTATTGGCGGGTGTGAAGATGAAGAAGATGCAGCAAAACTGGTTGGCAAGTAAGAAACTCCATGCTTCGTTGGCCAGGACAATGGAGCAAGTGAAGCGTCGCTCTAGGAGGATCATTCAAGGATAGGGGCGGGAAGCGAATGCGGCGAGTATCTATGCCTGTGATGGGATTAGGGATGTCATACAGGAGGAGTTCATTGACGGCTGGCATCCCTGACTTGTTTGATTTGCATAAGACCATTGACTGGATTACTGTAAAAAACTCTTTTCTCCATTGCGTTCAGGCGCAGTTGGTTGAGAGCAGGATTACTTGGTTCTATCATGAATGGATAAAGACGTTACACGATGTCTGTCGGCTGCCATTGGCAGAGCTATTGATATCCACATCCGCGAGAGGCGTGCCGTAGAACGTAAATAGACGACGTCCCTGAACTGGCCGGCTTCAGCTTGGTTCGATGTCCATAGCAACGTGGAGAAAGTCATCCATAATCGCCCCTCTATTTTTGGGGTCTTCCAATGAGGAAAAAAACATGCCAAAGTAAGTATCAGATGGAAGGAAAGGTAGGTTGACGAAGGACTCGTCCCGACGTCTCTATTTTGAGTGCGCAGCATCCAGGTACCAGCGAGTGAGCGTCAGAGCCTCAGGTCAGCATGCCTCAAGTCAAGATGCCCGTATTCAGGCGAGGCTGTGAGAGCCGCCAAGCGCAACCACGCAGTTTCGGGCCTCAAGGCACACGATGCGTGTCGGAGGACAGGTCGCAAAAAATGGCAGAGGCAAATGGGAAAGGCTGGTACCGAGAAGCTTGGTGCTTGACGCCCTCGATCGCTTATGCAGTGGGGGCGGAACTGGGACGGAACTGGGACGGAACTGGGGACGTTTGTTGTCTCGGTCTGGGCGGAGTGGGAGAGCTAGTGACGCTGGAGAATGGGATTGGTTTGCGTCGTCGGAGAGAGCGCGTGGCTATGCCTGCCACCACGCCGCAGTGGCAGACAGGATCTGATCTGGATCTCATCTCGTTTGATCGGAAGAATAAGCTTACTCGTAAGGCAGAGCAGGGTGCCACATGCTCCATACATAGTGTATGTACATACATCGACATGGGGGATGGCAGTGCACGAGAGAAGAGACAGTGACGGCATCGCTGCAGGAAAGGTGTATGTATCGGGAAGCTTGGCATGATCTACTATATACACCAGTGGCACTGCTGCACCATATGTATTCACTTCCCGTGGCGGTGAGGGGGGCTTCTAGAATGTTTCCATCGGATTTCGAGCTAGGGCTTGCCGACATGCGGGACTGTTGTCGATCAGGAATCGGAATGTCGCTGCACCCGAAACGGTTCGTGCACCAGCAACATGGAACCCCAATCGAGTATGGAGTGGGGCGAGGTGTTTGCTTCTGCGACCGGCAGGCTGGGCAGGCTGGTCTAGCCCGCCGGTGCCTCCGAGACCAGTTGCATACGACGTAAGCCACTGCGCGACTGCCACACGTCTGATTCGCTTTGTTGGAGCTCGGGTGGCAGATAGGCTCTGGCTGAGACACCCTCTGCAATGCGTAGCGATTGGCCGTGGCCCGCTGTCATCCCATCTCCTGTCCACACCCGCAACTCGTCCGTTTTCTTCTCCCTCTTCTGTTGGAGAATCCAGACAGGCCCAATATTTTTAGGCGGTCAGACGGAAAACAGCTGAAGGTCGTGTCAGTGACCGGCGTCTGTGCAGTTGCAGTCGCAGTCGCATCCGTCGTGCGTCGTGCGTCGTGCGTCGTGCATCGTCCATCCCGTAGGGCAGAAACAGCCGAACAGCGTGCGCCCACACCAGAACGGGCAGACAGACAGACAGACAGACAGACAGATAGACAAACAGGGATTGGCCTTCCCTCATTTCACCTATCCCGGACGCCCACCACCATTCCCGTTCCTCGCCATCTACATAAGCGCATTTTCGTACGCATACTCCTTACTCCCGATTCTTCACGCTCCACAGGCAAAACATTCAACCACTCAGCATCGTTTCGTTGCCGCACACCGGGCTGAGACACAGGGTCTTGTCCACATCACGAAGTAACGTGCGTCCCATCGGTGGTCCGAATTCGCAAGCAAATCTCACCGCCCTCACTCCTCACTGCCCCCACCCGTCAATTTTCGCTCGCGCTGCACTCTCCACCAACCACCAACTATTGTGTGCGCCCGTCTCGCCTATATAGAGTACTCCACAGTCACGGCGTCTTCATCTCGCCACGTTCTCGAGACAAAGACCGCTCTCCAGAGAATCAGCGACTAGTCAGGACCGTTTCAAAGCCGTACCAAGCCGTGCAAAGTCGTGCGACGCCAACGCACCCACGGCAGAAACCCCCCGCCGCGGCAAGCTCCGTCGGATCTCGTGTCAACGACAGTCCTTCTCGCTTCAAGCCCCACCACCACCTCTGAACTTCGTCGAAAATCGAAATCACGCATATCATGTCGTACTATCCAGGACAGCAGTATATGGGCGGACAGCAACACGGGGGGGGTTATCCTCCTCAAGGAGGTTATCCGCCGCAAGGCCAATATCCTCCACCGTCTCCCCAGCCACCGTATCAGTATGATAGCAATACCCCAACCGCGCGTTTGCCTTGACGCGTTCTCGACATGAGACTGACTCTTTACTCAGAGCCCCAGGATATTCTGGCTACCCTCCCCCTGGAGCTCCATCTCCGGGCTATTATCACCCAACGCCTCCACCGCAAGGATATCCGCCTCAGCAACAGCCATACGGATACCAGCAGGTATGACGGAGACGCGATGAGCATACGCACTGTTCACGCCTTCCCCTATTTCACTAGTAAAATAAAGTAGATGTCCGTCGGCTGATATTCTTGTTCAGCCTCCGCCACAACCTTATGCAAGCAATGGCTATGGTCCACCTCCACTAGCTACGCCGGGATATGGTCCTCCGGGAGGAAGGCCACGTACGTTCACTCCCATTTCCTGAGACTCCAAAGCTATGTTTCGTCATGGGATACTGATTCTCGATCAAGAAATGCCTTCGGTAAACTCGAATTCATACGTTCACGGAAATCACAGTGCTCCTCCTCCGCCACCAACAGGCCCACAAAGTTTCGGCAATGGCGCCCCAGAGGGAATGTATTACGAAATGTCTAGTTGCACTGGCCGCCGAAAGGCCCTCCTGATCGGCATAAATTATTTCGGGCAGCGAGGTCAACTAAGAGGGTGTATCAATGACGTAAAGAATATGTCGAGCTTCTTGAATGAGAGGTTCAACTACAAGAGGGAGGACATGGTCATCTTGACAGACGACCAGCAAAATCCGATGAGCCAACCGACGAAGGAGAACATTCTGAGGGCCATGCATTGGTTGGTGAAGGGGGCAGAACCGAAAGACTCGTTATTCTTCCATTATTCAGGTAGGAGGCTCCAAAAGAAGTTTCCGGGAGGGTGAGTGACTAAATTCCTTGCAGGTCATGGAGGTCAGACGAAAGATTTAGATGTGGATGAAGAGGATGGCTATGATGAAGTTATCTATCCCGTCGATTTCAGAACCGCTGGTCATATCCTGGATGATGAGATGCACAGAATTATGTACGTCCATTCAGAAGTCCCTCGCTTTTAACCACAATCTGACGATTCCGCAGGGTTCAGAGTCTCAAGCCAGGCGTTCGCCTGACGGCGATCTTCGATTCGTGTCATTCCGGATCCGCGTTGGATCTTCCATACATCTACTCCACCCAGGTAACAAGATCTGAATGTCGCTTGATTAGAATAAATGCTAAATCACAATTCCAGGGTGTGCTCAAAGAACCAAATCTTGCCAAAGAGGCTGGTCAGGGTCTGCTGGGTGTCATCTCCGCTTACAGTCGAGGCGATCTCGGCGGCGTAGCCAGCACAGCTATGAATCTGTTCAAGAAAGCTACTACTGGAGATCAAGCCGTGGAGAGAGCAAGAAGAACCAAAACGTCACCAGCAGATGTAATAATGTGGTCTGGAAGCAAAGACGAACAGACTTCGTAAGTATAACTTTATACTAGAGCTTCGCAAAGACCTCCACAACAATTTCTACAAATACCCCCAAGATACCCCGGCTCAAGATAAGCAATAATGCTTCGAATCGCCTCTTACCTCATTTCAAACATATCTTTCTTGCATTTTTCCAGCGGGCGTTCATAGCGATGGAGCTTGTTGCATATTTGCCACCAGTTGAAGTTGATTCTATCACATACGCTCGCGTTATTTCTCTGTTTAAGGCTTTATGTATTTATTAGTCTGTCTGCAGCAGGCTTGGCCTGAACTACCTGAAGGCGCCAGTCTACAACTGCACTACTCAGACTGTCCATGGCGGTCATAGGCGTCCCAGATAGAATTTCAGTTTGCATCTTTTGGTCTCCCGCTCAATTCAAAGCGGTATGCTGCTTTGACTTGCACGGGAGGCCGGCGAGCTACGTTGGGTGTCAAGACGCTCCCATCTCTCTAGGCACGACGACGGCGGCCACCATGTTGTTAGTATTGCTGGAAAACCACTAATACAGTTTTGTTACAGGCAAGACGCAACTATCGGAGGCGAAGCAACAGGCGCCATGTCATGGGCGTTTGTCACTGCTCTTAAGAAAAATCCTCAGCAGAGCTACGTGCAGCTACTCAATAGTATCAGAGACGAATTGGCAACCAAATACTCGCAGAGGCCACAATTGAGCTGCAGTCATCCTCTCAGTAAGTCCCGCTTATTCCGCCTGTAATTCTGCCTATGGGATGGGCCTATATCACGATACACGCTGACAGATAATTTCTATAGACACGGACTTATTGTATGTAATGTGAGCGAACAGTATGGAAATGGGTTATGGTGTCAGGGTTATTCCTTGCTTAAACTCTTAACATGTCTGCTTTTTTTTCGCTCTTTCTTGCAGTATTTGTGGTACGCTTCATGGGTTCTACAATGTGGTATATGGGATGCTGCACTTCTATGTGACTGCTTGCTCTTTCGTAGCTCTAATCGACTGTAATGCGAAAAGTTCACAGCACCGTCCATCTGTCAATATCAAATGGGACGTAGATTGGCCTAGCAGAAAAAAATCAAGTGACAATCTCCGGGCATTTAGATGCAATAAGAGTTTCTCAGTACGGCGCGAAACAGGAACGGATCCGGTTTGTGGAAACCCTATGTGCCCATTGCAGCTACGGTACAAACGAGCCCATATCGGGGTTATCCCATCTCCCTACTTCTTTTCTAGATCAGCTCAAACGTAGCTGTATGCCCCTCAGCCCAAGTCAAACTATCATTCCTGGTGCTCCCTACTTGGTGTCATCGAAGACGTAGGTGAGATGACATTTGCCACAGTATTGACGGTTAGCCATGGCGGCCATAAAGATACCAGCACCGCACTACAAAAGAATTGCGTTAGTTGGAGTCCGAAACGGAAGCGGAAGCAGGCCATGGCCTTAGGCCCAGGGGAGACCTACAGTAGGAGCCGGACACTCGCGTCTCAGGCGCTCGATCTTGCCATCTGAATCCACCTTGTAGTACTTCAAGACAGCGAGCTTGGTCTTCTTCCGCTTGTGCTTGATCTTTTTGGGAGTAGAGTACACCTTCTTCTTGCGCTTCTTGGCACCGCCGCGGAGGCGGAGGACAAGATGGAGGGTGGACTCCTTTTGGATGTTGTAGTCGGAGAGTGTGCGGCCATCCTCTAACTGCTTACCAGCGAAGATGAGACGCTGCTGGTCTGGTGGGATGCCTTCCTTGTCTATATTCACCGTGATGTCAGCACAATCCACCCTATATGCACCTATGGCCTTCCTGGCTACTTTTTTACTCGACTCAAGGGCGATGGGCTGTATTGGCGAGTAAAAGCGGCGTACCTTGGATTTTTGACTTTACATTGTCAATTGTATCGGAAGACTCCACCTCAAGGGTGATAGTTTTGCCCGTGAGGGTCTTTACAAAGATCTGCATGATGATCTGTAGTGCAGCGACGACTTTGTCAGTTCCTTATCCCGCGACGATTTTTGACGTTGTGAGACTCCCGAGAAAGCGAAGCTTCTGCAGATGATGGAGAGGAGAGAAAAAGGTAAAGTAAGAGAAGGAGTGATCTCAGTAAAGACTCACCTCAACACTAGACAAAAGTTGCCTTCCTGATGTTGAGACACTGCACGCAGTGGGATGGGTGGCGTGGGTTGGTAAGCGGAACAGAAGACAGTCGAAGCGATATCCTCAAGGAGCTTATTGTGTGTGGGATGCCAAGACCTTTGGGGCACTAACCCTACCCGTCGAATGGATTACCTCAGCAGCGAGTTGAGGCGAAAGACCCCACTGCGTTTCGATCTCGCTTGCATGTGCGCTTGCGTTGCTGTGGAGATGCGATGCCAGTCAACAAGCGAGCTGTATACAGTATGAAATCCACATCCTCCCATCCACTTCCAGGTTTCTCCCCCATACTCGAACTCTAAGAAAGAGAAACACAAAAGTTACCACAAATACACACACACATACATCTACAATCGCAACGCCCTTTAGCAGCCCTTCCGTTACACAAGTCACACACACTTCACTCCCAACTCTCGACAATACCTCGAGGAAGCTTCGTTCCTGTGGAAAGCTCCTGCCCGGGAGAGTAAAACCACTCTCGCTGCCGCCCCTCCTTCCGGCCTACTAAACTAGAACCCTTTTTTAAAGAGTCCCCACTACTCTTTCGGGCGGCGAGTAAGCTCTTCGTCACTTGCTGCCCGGCCGAACATTTTGCGCTGCGTGAGGTAGGACACCAAGTTCGATGATCGTTGTCAGCATGGCTTGGACATCTCCGTTGGGGATAGCTTCACTTCGTGAAAGATTGAATCAAGCATAGGAGCAATGGCTAACGCGAATTCAAACTATCTAGTCTCGGACCAAGGAAGATATTTCCCTTATCTCCTGCAATTTTTTTTCCCGAACTCGACTTGCATTCCAAATGCTGTCCAATCCCAAGATCAACCTTCAACGCCAACAACAACGACAACACCGACGACAAAATTCGACACCAACGGCGTATGACCCAGCGAAGGTCCCCATTTTATCACCAACGAGGATCCATCGGGCAGCAGTTCACAAACGAGGTCAGAGTCTAGACCAGAGATACCGCTTTCACCCACAACAAGCCCAGCAGGATGCCACCACGGTAAGTATAACCCCCGGATTTCAACATAAGTTACAGCAAACTTTGCGAGAAGCGCAGCAGCATAGACTGGTTCAGCCGGGCCAGCAGCACTATCAAGCCGGCACTAACCAACAGCAATTTCCTTTTTCAACACTACAAAACGTCGAGCCTCGGGACCAAGAGCACGCCGACAGATCGTTTAATCAGCAGCCTGCACCTCCTCCTGGTCAATTTTATACCCAATATCCTTCGTGCACGGCCCCAAACTATCTTGACGGTCTGGGTCTAGGACTTGATGGTTTCCCAGGTTTCAGAGAGGACGGAGCGGGTGACATGAGTACCGCATTCGGAGAAACAGAGCAATTGAGCGCCGCAGATGACCTCAATTGCACACCAGGGTTAAACACTACAAGTCAGGGTTGGCTAGAGTACCCGCCAAGACCTAGTACACCACTGAACCAAAAGAGTTCATGTTAGTCTTTCGCCCTATTTTATTACTTGAATTACCTTTACTGACAATAAGAAATAGCCTACTATCCGCCCACACCTGCGACAACACCATTCACACGGGCCCCCCAAACTGTACCTCACCGCCAAGGGCCTTTCGACAGTTCGCCGTCACTCAACGACAGGACTATCAAACCCTCCCGCCCCGCCGGTCATCGACGTGCTGAATCTATCAAGGATGTATTTTCTAACAGCCAATTTATTGAAGAAACGAACGGACTACCGTCTCCCCCGAATAGCGCACCTCTCCCCACAGGAAGCTTTGATGTCGCTCCGATACAACCCCCTAATTTCACGGGAATGAATCTCCTCAACATGGACTTCTCTGCAAGTGACAATGACTATGAGTCGTCCTACTATTCGCCAATGTCCTCGGTGCTGTCTCCAGCAATGTCGTCCCTTCGATCTTCAATGGAACGGGAGACCTCCCAAATGAGTCTATTCGACTATCCCGTAGGAACGATATCAAGCCAAGACGTGTCGACGGATGTATCTTCATTTCCGTCCTCTCCTACCAAAGACTCGTTCTCCTATGAGGTCGATCCAGACTCCTCTATTAAGGATACCGGTATCAGCATCGATGAAATCGCCTCGTACATTGAAGGCCCCGATCCCACGGACGGGAAATGGATGTGCCTTTACCCGGAATGTGGAAAGCGCTTTGGTCGGAAAGAAAACATTAAATCTCATGTCCAAACTCACCTCGGTGATCGGCAATACACATGCAATCATTGCCAGAAGTGCTTCGTACGCCAGCACGATCTAAAGCGACATGCAAAGATTCACAGTGGCGTCAAGCCCTACCCTTGTCTTTGTGGCAATACTTTCGCTAGACACGACGCGCTTACACGACATCGTCAGCGTGGCATGTGTATTGGGGCTTTTGAGGGCATTGTTAAAAAACCTATGAAGCGCGGCAGACCCAGAAAGTCTAGACCGGACTTAGAGGAACGCCAAGGTAAGGCCTCTCGCACAAGGAAGGCTGTAGCAATGTCAGCATCGTCCTCATCGTCCGGACTTTCGTACCAGTCAGCTGCTGCTTCCCCTGTGGCAAGTCAGCCTTTCAGTACTGGTGGTCCGTCCCCGGAAATGTTCACATACACCCCGCCAAGTTCTCCTGGGCCCGGCACAAATTGCTATATCTTCCCGGATAACACCCAGTACTCTGTTAGCCCGGCGCTATCCACAAAGAAGATTGACAGTCTGCTAGAATTATCGAATTTGACGTCATATCCACCAGCTCCGACAGTTTCGCCAAGTTCCACATTGCACTGCTCTCTGGAGAGCAGTAATGAGAAGGATCAGATGAGCATGGAAGGAGGTACAGGCGATGGCGCTTTTGACTCACCTGGTTTCAACGATGACGTGGATGAGATGTTCCTCAGCCAATTCCACCCAGGCCCAGGCCTTACGGCTCTAGAGAGAGACCCTGGCGTTCTTCTAGCTGAGCACTTTGACTCTCCATCAATGGATCAATTCGAGGACGTCTTCAATGATACTATGTACCGCAGCTCCGGCGATGGATCTGAATTTTGCTTCGGCGAAGACAAGTGACGCAAGATTTTTTGCTCCTAGGATATGCGCACATCCAATGGCCAGGGTATTTCTCTTCGGTTTTCATCTCAGTCTTGAACGGAATTGCGAGCAGGCGGAACACTGGAGTTATTCTGTTGGTATTTTGCATCCCGCTTGGTAATCTCTGGTAGTGGGTTGTGCAATATGGGAAACGCAGGCAATGATAGCACGAATTTCCTTGATACGCTCCGTACAATTCGATAGCAGAAGTTGTGTCTTTATCGAGCGGGGGTCGCAGATATCACGGCAACACTTATAACAGCGAGCTATGCATCATGTTCATGGTTTACTCTGGGAACAAACAGACACCCCAGAATAATGCTATCATGTATTACCTAGGAAATGAATCAATGGATGAGCCAGTTTGGCCGTGTGACGTTGCTATTGTGGCCATTGTGACTATTTACTCGTGAAAACCACCTGAAGCAGAGCATAGGGTTTGGCTGGATCATCGATCACGTGATAAACTGGTTGTCAGGGCAACAACCACGACCATTTCTGTCCGATTTTCCCTGCCCTGCATTTCGAGATTGTCCCCATATCAAGTCTAGGTCGTTGCTGCGAAAAAGAAACATCCGGAGGAATTGGGCATAGCGTACAATGGCCAGACTCTGCGAAGACAGCGATGAGGAATTTCCAATGTTGTCAGTTATGATCAATCGAACTCATAGCAACAAACCGTCACTATCCACCAAAGCAAGCTCAGAGGGACAAGCAAAGACTGTGGACTCACATAGCTCCAAAAAAGACGAGAATCGAAAGTCAAGTAAACGCTCTGCACCAAAACTTCCAGGCTCTCCAGTTCGCAGTTTCCACTTGGAATCTAATGGTGAGTTGGTGCCAGGTGTTGGAAATGAAACGCCCAAGCGGCGGCAACGGCTCCTGATAGCAAGTCACGACGATTCGCTCTTACAACCGCTTTCGAGAAACGCATTGGAGTCGTCTCGGAAGAAGCTTGCTAAAGCTACTCCAAAGCAAACCGCAAGAGCAGATGCACTAGAGGAGCTGAACAGCATTCAGCCTGTCGGCAACCAGCTCGAAGGAAATACTATCGACTATGAGCTCCACGTACATCAGCGCCTTGAAGAGCAGCCTTCTACATTCAGCAAGGCCATATTAAGGCGCAAGAGTTCTGGCAATAGCAGAGCTAATTCGAGAGTCTCGGAGGGCACTCACTCCACTGCTGATGGCTCTGCCTCTCAGAACAATGGCAAAGTTCCATATGTGATTGACCTTACTTCTCCGACCACGTTTCCGCACGCCTTGGGAAAGCGGAAAAAAGCGCTGCAGCTTCCAGGAAATTTCTCCAACAAGCAAAGTGCAGTTGGCCGGATTTATGAAGACAGTTCCTGTGAAGAAGACCCACTAGCTTTACTGAAGTTGTGAGTACGATGTGAGAAACCTCATTTAGACTAGGTTCTAACTGCCCCCGACAGTTCCCCACCAAGGTCAACAAGGGTAGAGAAGGTCGGGCGTGTTCTGACTCCACCACCGGGCCCATCGCAAAGCCATTCAAGGACGAAGTCATCCATCAAAAATGCTCACCTTCCCCCGTCCACCCACAGGCAGTCTTCTGACCTCTTTTGGGACCAAGAGTTCAACGATGAATGGACAAATAAGCACTCGCCAACTAAAGTTAGTCGGTCGCTCCAATTTACAACCCCGCGTGCGATAAGTGAAGGGGAGAATATCACGCCAGAAAAACGGTCGAGGGCCAGCCCAGGCACGAAGGCTCGTGGAAACGCAGATGTGAAAAAGGCCTTTAACAAAATAAAGCACGAATTAGCGCGTGACTTCTTGAAGGAACTTGATGATAGAGTCACTGGGGGTCAAATTGCCTCTATGACTGCGCCTGCTGGCGGAGTCCAGATCATTTGGAGCAAAAAGCTGAATACAACCGCTGGGCGTGCAAATTGGAAGAAGGAAAGAGTGACCAGACATGGGGACAGCGGTTTTCAGGCGAACACCTATCGACACATAGCATCAATTGAATTATCAGAAAAGGTTATTGACGATGAAAGTAAGTGGGACTTTATCTCACAGGGCTACTTAGAATGGTGCTCACCACTCTCTAGGTCGTTTGCTCAATACTCTGAGCCATGAATATTGTCATCTTGCCAACTTCATTATTGGTGGGATTAGAGATCGCCCCCATGGGCGCGAGTTCCAGGAGTGGTAAGACCACCACAAATCCAAGTTTGAAAGACCCACACTGACTTTCGTGCGAAAGGGCTAAAAAATGTACACAAGTCTTTGGATACCGTGGTGTTGAGGTCACCACCAAACATTCCTATGCTATTAATTTCAAGTATATCTGGGAATGTACCAACTGTGGGACACAATTCAAAAGACATTCGAAATCGGTTGATCCAAAGAGGCATACTTGCGGCTCCTGCAAGTCAAAGCTCGTACAGATCCAGCCAGTTCCGCGAACGACAGCACCTTCGGAGTACCAACTTTTTGTTAAAGACCACTTCAAGGAGATGAAAAAAGCTCACCCCTTTAGTCCGCAGAAGGACATCATGAGTTTACTGGGTGCTGCATATAAAACGAGGATGGGGGAGGCAGCTAAACTGACGGCTAACGAAGTTGTACGTTCAAGTGGCGAGGAAGAGAAGGCCACTAACAATGAACTGAACTCGATGATCGACATGTTAGATGGCCTTGATATTAGAGGTTCATGATTGTAGTTCGTTGTTCTCATACGTTAGGGTCGTAGGGCTCGTCTCATTGTCTACGACCCCCTTTTAGCACTCGTGTTGCAAATAAGGAGCTATTGATATGTATGAATACTTTGGTTTCGTGGACTTCAGTACCTTGGAGTTGTGTTGATATAGAAGTGTGATGGCCTTCCCTAATAGATTCAATTTCATTTGAGTATCATTTCCCTGTTCCCTATTCCAAAATATCTGTCCTATAATTCTGCGATGGTTCTCTCATGTTGACACAGTTCCACTTACAGCCCCGCCGACTGCTCACCGCTTGAGCTGAATCAGTCATGTGGCTCATGAAACGAAGAGGCTCCAGTCTTTGATCTCAAAGCTTCTGAGTATCTGGTCCCGATGGATAATAGCTGCGTCTAGTAATGGGCCTAGGTTTCCGGCTTCGATGTGGACCTCATCCTCTGGGTAGTTACCCTTGGTGTGTGGGACGTTGATGGTCACAACGATGTCAGTCTTTTGTGCCTCGAGCCTGACTAGGGTCACAAGTAGAGCGGTAAACACGGGGATGACGCGGAATCCCGGAATGTGTGTTCCCGGAGTTCCCTCCTGAGGGAATGCCCGTGTTGCAAAGACGGTGTATGTTGGTCGGTCGCTGCATTTTCCAGAGGAGTGAGAATAAAGTCCATGGATCTTTAAAATGTGGTGGTTAAAGAGTCTGTTTACTCACAATAAGTGCTCTATGCGTGCTGTACTCTGGGACCAAATCTTCGCCTCGTCCTCCTCGAAGATATCCTCTAGGTGGAGTTTCAAGGCCGCTTCATCGGCTGAAACTGAATCCACGCGCTCGGTGATGTCGAAAGTGATGCTCGTGAATCCGTCGGCGTCTAGGTAGACTTCCTGGTTGTCGGGAACCTGCCGCAGCTCGCTATGTAGTAATTACACAGAAAATGTCAGCAACATAGCGATACGAAATGTCATAATTTCTGCTCTAGTCCCATCAGAATTGGGTATTATCACGAAGCCCTAGAAGATTTGCTAGTAAAACTCACCTAACGTCTGTGTATCCCACAGGTAAATCAGCCACAATGGCTCCGCCGAAAAGCTCCACACGTTTGTAATTTTGCATGTCTCGACAATAGCGGTTCGACAAGAATTGGGCGTTTACACCGAAGCTTTGATCCTGTGGAGGTTGTGATGTGACTTTAAAGCAAACACGATGCAAGCAAACAATCAGAACTGTATCACACTTTAAGTACTTTTTTTCGTTCCTGGTGCCTTGCTGTAGGTCCGTTGTGAGTCAACGCCAAACCTCCGCTGACGCCTGGTGCCGCAGGCATCGACATATTTACTACGGAGTCGCCTTTCGTGGTTATCCAACTAGAATTCATTTATTATACGCTGCCTTAGGGGAGTCAGGACGCCTATATCGTCTCACATTGTGACAGTCATTTCTTGGGAGTACACGTTCACGATGACTCTGAACAATGTAGCCAACGGCACAAATGCAGTACTGAGCACTCGGTGCAATGCTATGTATGTTAGATCATGCTGCATACGCGCGACTAGTCTTAGCACGCTTGCCCTTGCCACCAAGCAAACTACGCACTTGCTGCATCATTTCCTAGAAATAATTTTCGATAATTCCGATAATTCTGTGGCATTACTGGAGGATTTATGGTTATAGTTGCTCTGTTGGCACTGACAACCGTGATATGTTACAGCTGACCTAGGCCCCACAAAGGCGTAGAGGCGGATATATAATAACAACATCATGCTAGGACCTCATCGATATTGGAACGCCAATTTAGAACCCAAAGACGCCGTGCTAAAGTTCGACGTACGAACTCATTGCGGAAGTTCATCGTCCTCCCCCTCCCGGTCCTCAGTAACGTCCATTTCCTGCTCGATGGTGGGTGTTGACTCATCCATTGCGGTCCTCTCGAAAGAACCATTGTCTACTCCTAGTCCAACGGCAGCCTCGGCTTCCCTCTGCGAATACGGCTCTTCCTTTAATAAACGCACTCTGCAAGTGAAGGATCAGTCAGTGTCTCCTCTAAATCTGTGACTCTCTCTTCGACTTTGTTTAGAGACGTAAGTGTCGGACGAACCTCCGCTTGTGATTCTTGCCTCTTCGGTGTTGTTTGAGGTTATATTCGCTCTCGAACCATTTTGCACATTGCACACAGTAATGCTGGCCCAGGCCGGGGAGATCGTCGGCGGCCTTCAAGTTCTTGTGCTGGCTCAGGTGTTTGGGTGAACGGAGGTCGGCGTGGACTTGATCGAGATCTCTGTGACGTGGCAGTAGTGTTAGTAAAAGTACGAAGTGGTGTCTCGACATGCTGGCGCATATGGCCCGCTGTAGATTGCAAGCACACAATTGCCTTGAAGATCTGGAAATTATGGAGGATGCGAGACATTGCCAAAATGCACAAACCACAATGTATTCCTAAAATTGAGAGATACAGCCTACCTCATCCGGCGCTTTGTCTTGGACCGTCTAATGGCTCCCATCCTTTTTATTGGGGGGGTTTTCCTGAAAAATATCCCTCGAAGACGGACCTAACTGGGTCGCTGGGAAAACAAAAGAAGTCTCGAGGTGGTGGCCTGAAAAGGGTTAGCGCGAGACAATTTCGACGGAGAAGCAAAGAAACATCACGGCGCTCCAAAGGAAATGCAACTGACCGACTGAGAGCCGAGGGTAAGAAAGTAGCGCAGACTCCGATGATCAAATTTTTTTGCGCGGGACTTCACTCGCGCGTTTCCGTCACTTTGTCTAAAGGAGTTGATATTATGTAGGAAATATGTCGATTCGCTAAAAATGTCTATGGAGTATGCGTACGCACTCAATGTTGCATACTGAGTACTGAGTGCGAAGCACGTAGGGTTGAGTGTGTCCTGCCTCATTCAAATGGGGGTTTCTCCACCCAGTGCACTTGTAAGGTCCAATGTGGGTGCTGTGATTGGAGAGAAATGACAGGTCCCTGTGATTGGCTGGAGTCGCCAAGTTCAGGGTGGGGGAAGCGAAGAGCTATGACCGAAGGCCCGTAACAACGCCTCTATTGTGCGATGTGCAGCTTCTGATAACAAGCAAGACCTTCCCGGCCCGTCAGCAGCCCTCGCCTCGTTTCCCTTCAGTCTCTTCTTCTGCCACAACCTTCCTTCATCACCACACTTCCCCAATCACACCCTCTCCACTCTACTTCAGCGACGCCCTGAGAGGTATCGTGAGAAAACCAATCCTTTAGCTGAGCCCTCAAAGTGAAGATGCTCACCACGAGGCACCTTGCGCGTGCCGGGAAGCTGGTACGTTGGAAATTCCCCTCCATCCGCGGATATCGTCGTGCAGCTGAAACTGCCTTCGTTCGTCTTAACAACCGATCGTGCCATTGCGCAACAACAACATCCTCGATGCCTACATGAGTGCTCTCGCTGACAATTCGTCTTGATAGGTCCCCAGTCTTCGAGTCGTACGTGTTCTCTGCGTTGCTGCTGCGAGCTTCCTTCTCGCCGAATTGTCACGCCAGTGATGGATGGTGAGATCACTCTTGCTGACCACACAACATGAACAGCTTTACCGGGCTCGGGGACTGGCAACGGTTAGCGACTCTCCTCTCGACAAGAAAGTCGAGATGAACAATTGGGAAAAGGTGAGTTGAAAAATCTGCCCTGTCCGACGAGAATTTCGGCTATGCTCGGTCAAGGCCATGGCTCGACAAGAACTATTGCTAACGCCGAAAATGTAGGGCAACTACATCAATTACAAGTAAGGGGATAGCCTATGGCGCTTTACTATATCCCCAATTGCTCCTGTTCGGATGACTCCCATGTAGCGCAATGTACTCGTCGGCAGACGCGGGAGGTTTTCATCTCGCAGCGCAGGCCTGCCACAGGACGTCGTAGAAATTGCTGACCATGATCGATAACATGTAGGAAGATGTCTGAAAACCTAGCTGTTGTTAGATCCCGATTGAACCGTCCTCTTACGTACGCTGAGAAGATCCTATACTCTCACCTTGACGATCCCCATGGCCAAGAGATTGAGCGCGGAAAATCCTACTTGAAGCTTCGACCAGATCGAGTAGCACTTCAAGATGCAACCGCTCAGATGGCCATTCTTCAGTTCATTTCTGCTGGCATACCGTCAGTTGCCACGCCAACTACCGTCCATTGTGACCATCTTATTGAGGCTCAAGCAGGGGGTGAAAAGGACTTGGCGAGGGCAACGGAGATCAACAAAGAGGTCTACGATTTTCTGTCGTCCTCATGCGCAAAGTACAACATTGGTTTCTGGAGACCAGGTTCGGGCATTATTCATCAGATTGTGCTAGAAAATTACGCTTTCCCTGGCGGCCTCATGATTGGAACCGACTCACACACACCTAACGCTGGTGGTCTTGGTATGTGCGCTATCGGTGTTGGTGGTGCTGACGCGGTTGATGTGATGGCGGGCCTCCCATGGGAACTGAAGGCTCCCAAAGTCATTGGAGTTAAGCTTACAGGAGAACTGATCGGTTGGACTGCTCCAAAGGGTAAGTTGCACTTTTTGCGTTCCTTTCCGCGCAAATCTAAAGACCGAGGGTGACTGACAATGTGTCAGATATTATCTTGAAGGTTGCTGGCATCCTTACGGTCAAGGGAGGCACAGGTGCTATTATTGAGTATCATGGGCCGGGTGTTGCATCCCTCTCTTCCACCGGAATGGGAACTATCTGCAACATGGGTGCTGAAATCGGCGCAACCACCTCGGTCTTCCCGTTCAACGAGAGCATGTACAAGTATTTGGCCGCGACCAAGCGCCAGGCAATTGGCGATTTCGCGAGAGCCTACGCGAGCGAACTCCACGAAGATGAAGGTGCCGAGTATGACGAGCTGATCGAACTAAACCTTTCGGAACTAGAGCCCCACATCAACGGACCATTCACACCGGATCTTGCTACTCCCATCTCCAAGTTCAAAGATGCGGTAGAAGCCAACAAATGGCCGTCTGAATTGAAGGTCGGCCTTATTGGATCCTGCACCAATTCATCGTATGAGGATATGTCAAGAGCAGCATCCATCGCTCGAGATGCGCTCAACCACGGCTTGAAGGCGAAGTCCATGTTCACCGTTACTCCAGGGTCGGAACAAATTCGAGCCACCATTGCTCGCGATGGTCAATTAGAGACTCTTGAGGAATTTGGTGGTCTTATTCTCGCTAACGCTTGTGGGCCTTGTATTGGTCAATGGGACCGTCGCGACGTCAAGAAGGGAGAGCCCAACTCTATTGTCTCATCCTACAATCGTAACTTCACTGGGCGTAATGATGCAAACCCTGCTACGCACGCCTTCGTCACGTCGCCAGACTTGGTTGTTGCTTTAACTTTGGCAGGGACACTCAACTTCAATCCGCTTACAGACACTCTAAAGGACAAGGATGGCAATGACTTCAAACTCGCTACTCCGACAGGTGACGGTCTGCCTGCAAATGGGTATGATCCTGGGCGAGACACTTATCAAGCCCCGCCAGCAGACCGTTCCTCTATCTCAGTTGCTGTATCCCCAACCAGCGATCGTCTCCAGGTCTTGAAACCCTTCCAGCCATGGGATGGAAAGGATGCAATAGATATTCCCATTTTGATCAAAACGAAGGGAAAGACCACCACTGACCACATCTCAAGTGAGTTTGTGCCCATCGCGAGTTGCCAGACAAAAGTGCATCATGTGGTTATGCTGAAGACATGGGCTGACGTATTTGACTACTAGTGGCCGGCCCTTGGCTTAAGTACCGTGGCCACCTCGACAACATTTCTAACAACATGTTAATTGGTGCCATTAATGCTGCAAATGGTGAAGCTAACAAGGTCAAGAATGTCACGACTGGCGAATTCGACGCCGTTCCAGCGACCGCTAGAGACTACAAAAAGAAGGGCATCAAATGGGTTGTCATTGGAGACTGGAATTATGGCGAAGGGAGCTCCAGAGAACATGCTGCACTTGAACCAAGACATCTTGGAGGCCTTGCTATCATTACTCGAAGTTTCGCTCGTATTGTAAGTCGCTTCCTTCCTCTATTTTCGAGCATTTGCTCCTGTCAATATTAGGGTAGAGTTCTGATACGACAAATAGCACGAAACCAATCTGAAGAAGCAAGGAATGCTCCCTCTGACCTTCATCGATCTAGCTGATTATGACAAGATCAACCCGGATGATAAGGTGGACCTTCTTTGCACCGAGCTGGCTGTTGGGAAGCCCATCACCCTGAGAGTGCATACAAAGGATGGGAAGACGTGGGAAACCAAGTTGGCCCACACTTTCAACGAGTCACAGATCGAATGGTTCAAGAACGGGAGCGCGTTGAACACGATGGCCAAGCAAGCACAGAAGTAAATAACTTGTAAAAATTCAGGGAAAGGTGGATTCAAGAGGATTCAACTGGGCAGATGAAGATTCGGATTTGCGAACCCGAGAGCACGCAAAGCGGCGACCATATCGCATAGTGGAAATGCCTTCTATTTGCTTTCTTCTGCGTTAGGTCTTTTGCAAGAGCGACTGTGTAGTGATCATTTCTTGTGTCGTGTTTCCTGAACATGTTCTATCAAAGCAATTGGAAATGAATGAAAATAAGGTCTGAGAATTGTGCACATGTGGATCCCTCCGGTCGCCGGAATCTGTAGCGAACCATCAACCCAACGCTCAACACTCAAGATCGACATAGACTGTGCAGCTCAAGTCATAATCTCGACCGCAGAACGACGCGTCTCGACGTCAGAGATTCATCTCTTCTTCCATCATGTCCTCCTTTCCTCAATTCAACCCTGCGCGGTTACGATCCTACGTCTTCCGCCTGCCCTTACTGACTCGTATGATACTATTGAGCATAACGGCGCTATGGGCCATCGGGATTCAACCAGTGTGGGATCTCATCAAGTGGGGTGCTCTGATTCCGAAGGAAGTGGGCCTGAGTTCCAGTATGTCTTTCATTCCTAACCAGTCCTGTTACACCCAACTTCTAGCGGATGGCCCCAGTCTCTTCCGGCGCCACTGTGTGCTATCAGGATCATACGGCTAATTACTGGCTTATCCCTCGTGTACAGTGTACCGACTTAACACATATCCGTTGATTCACGCCAACCTACTCCATGCCCTCTTTAACTGCTTGGCTTTGGCACCTTTGCTGGAGAGGTTTGAGGCAGAACATGGAACGTTGATGTCGCTCGCGATGTTTGCGGGGCGTGAGTGAAGCCATCCGTGCTGGTAAACCGAATATTGACGTTGCTAGCACTCTCAACCTTGCCTGCAGCGTTGTATATGCTGTTCGAGAGGGCAATATGGGGGGGAAATACTCCTATAATGGGTGCAAGGCAAGTTTATTAGGTCTCGGGTTCTTTGCAGCAGGTTTAAGTGTGGCGGGCATACTAAGAGCATGTAGTGTCTGGGTGTTTGCACTCGTGGCTGTGGAGTCTATAAAGACGTATAAGACAAATCCCTTTTTTAGGTACTTTACTGGTTCCCCTTCGATGAAAGCTCCCATGCTAACAAACACATTAAGTCTGGGACCGTACAAAATTCCCACATGGACGACCCCAGTAATAATCGCCACTGTCGTGGCTATATTGGTCCCGAACACGAGTTTTCTGGGGCATTTATGCGCCATAGCTATTGGCTACTTATGTCAGTCAATTTACAAATCCGTCGGGACTCCCAGACCGCTCATGCAATACAGTTGGCCTTGGCTATCTCAAAATCCTAGCCCCGCCGGAGAAAATCCTGCGCTGGATAGAGGGGAAGCTGAATCTTTTAGGGAGACTCCCGCACTACGTCTCCATCGACCAAAAGACCTACGGCAGGTACGGGGTACTACCGTCATCCACGCCAACCCTAGCAGGGGCGGAGGCTGGTGTCGCCCTACCATTTGTCGGGGCTGGGCAACGGCTGGGATCTTAGAGTGTCAATCCACATCTCGCTTGCGCGGAGTTAGTACTTGGCGTGTCCGAGCAGTGAATCCGCTTTACCCAGGTTTGGACACTGTTATGGATGCGGGAGTACAAGGGACAGCCGGTTCTGTAATTTTAGAATATGGAAGAGGGAACTGTATCGATAGCGAAAAGGCCATGGCCGAAAGTAATGAATGGCCGATGACGAACTGTTACATGTGCAGTAGCCTCAGTACGTCTAGGAATACACCGCAAAGGGGTGTTCGGGCACGTGACCAATACCGAACAGACACCTCCAAGAATTCCGCAGAGCAAATGTGTTCGAGTCCCACGATACATGTTCCAATGATGTACTCTATCCTCACCTAGAGGCCACCAGCATGACTATTGATATGTCTAGCGGCGATCACTCACTTGGGAAGCTCTGAATCCTACAATGGCGTTGATATGTACGTGTTCCTTCGTCCCTCCACACCTTATGCCACGTCTTTGCAACCTGAACGATCTGGACAGTACCCGCGGTCTTGAGTCTCCGCCGCGACCCTCGTTTGCTCAACTATTCTCCCTTCGTGTCAGCATTATGCATAGTCGTCGGCGTTGTCTGGCTTCTTCTCTTACCATTGAACAACTACTCACGACAGACGTACATCTCCGAAAACGCTCTGCTGCCGGGTCAAGTCCACACGTATTTTGGCGGGAGTGAGCAAAATATTTTCAGAGCATATAGGCATGAAGTTGAGGCCCTGTCGACCCAAGGACCTGAAGAGTATGGGATGTCCCTAGCGCCTACGTGATGCAAGCCTTGAATTAGGAGAGCGATTGCTGATTGCTTTTCGGGGTAGCGTTGTGACCAAGCTTGCTGAAGTCTTCAAGTCGGCTGGTTTGAAAGTGGCACGGCAAAAGTACGAATATGTCTCTTCCGGAAAGCACTACTCGGGTGAGAATGTCTATTCCATCCTTCACGCACCTAGAGGGGACGCGACGGAAGCCGTGGTCCTAGTCGCGGCCTGGAGGAATATGAGTGGGGAATTGAATACGAGCGGCGTCGCTCTTGTATTGACACTAGCGAGATACTTCAAAAGTGAGGTGGTCTAAATGCCAATCCACGCGAAAAAACCTTGCTGACAATTTCATGTAGGGTGGTCGCTCTGGTCCAAGGATATTATCTTTCTAATCACACCAGATAGTAGAGCTGGCCCCCAGGCTTGGGTGGATGCTTACCACGATGCTCATGCCCCTTCTCTCGTGTCTTCGTTACCGCTGAAGGGTGGAGCGCTCCAAGGTGCCGTCGTCGTTGACTATCCTTCTTCCGCTCCGTTCGAAAATATACACATTGTCTATGATGGAATCAATGGCCAACTACCGAATCTCGACCTCTTCAATACTGCGGTTTCTATCGCAAGTGGGCAAATGGGCATTGGAGCCGTGCTGCAACAGATGTGGAAGCACAATGATGGGTACAAAGACCGGCTACAGACTATGCTTCGAGGCATGTTAAGCCAAGGCTTAGGTCACGCATCAGGGCCCCACAGCAGCTTTATTCCGTACCATGTCGATGCAGTTACACTGCAACCCGTTGGGCATGGCTGGCAGGACGAGATGGCTCTCGGCCGGACCGTGGAAAGTATCTTTAGGAGCTTGAATAATCTCCTAGAACACTTCCACCAGAGCTTTTTCTTTTACTTGCTCATGCAAGCCAACCGATTTGTAAGCATTGGGACATATTTGCCAAGTGCAATGTTGATTGCGGTCAACTTTACCATTACAGCTATGGCGCTATGGGTTCTGAGTGGCCGTCCAGAGTCCAAAAAACTTGGATCTACTTCGCTGGGGAAAAGCGAAATCCAGGTTGTAGATGTCATTCGCAAAGATGACGTGGTCACTGTGGCTCCGGCACAAGCTCCTACCGTATTAGAGAGGAAGCTCTTTCTACCATTTACGTTTGTGATTGGAATGCACTCCCTTGGTGTCATTCCCCTTTACGCGTTCAACCACAGCGCAGAACAGGTTTGTGTGCTCTCCCATTTCATGTGACCATACTGACAGTACTATCCAGACTATAACGCGCACGTTTTTTGCCTTCTCCACCATGAGCTTCTTTCTGCCAATTCTAGTCGCCGTCGCCCTCACAATCTATTCCAGTCCATCCCATCAAGAAGTTCTTCTCATTAAGTCATTTTCGCTCCTACTTCTCGGCATGTTTCTCTCCGCCCTGGCAACGCTTAACTTCTCCCTGGCCGTCCTTGTCGGGCTCCCTTCGGTTCCACTAACCTTTGTCCGGCCTATGCCTGAGCGGCCGAAGATGGCTCTCACAGCGGGAATAGTGATGAGTCTCCTAGCACCTACGACACTCTTGATTGTTTCGAGCGCGTATTGGGATATGCCTGTCAGTGACATCCTAATGGAAGCTGCATTCGGGTGGGATGTATGGGGCATGTGGACCCAGGTTGTAGTATGGTGCGTCTGGTGGCCGGCCTGGCTGACGGGCATGGTCCTACTGGTTTTGTCAGTCATGGACCTCGGCGGTCGATCAGCGCGACAATATTTGGAGATTCATCCCAGCGCAAACATATGATAGAATTGAAAACAAGGACCTGTAGCCCGGGCCACCAGGCTTAATTTTGCCTAACGCTGTTGGGAAATTTGTCTGCTTCAATTAGAATCTTAAAGACTGCTCTATTAAATGCCTACAGACAGCAGGGAATTGCGAGCCGCTGATAATGACATGCTCTCTATTGGCGTATACCATCTGTCCGAAATTAGACGCTGCAAAAATCTATTTCTACATATTTTGATCCAGCTAGGCCGCCCACACATCCTGTCCCACCCCCTCAATCCAGTTACCCAATTGGTTAACGCTCGAATCCCATTCCCGCAAGCGTAGTCTCATGTTATCAATCTGCTTCATATCAAGGACTTTTGGCTGCACCCAATTGATCCTGGCAATCTCTGCAACTTGGTCTATCGTGCCTCGTAACAGGCCCAAACTGAGGGCTTTCATGATCAGATGCTCAATCTCGTCCGGTTGCACTTTAGTCTCCTCTGAAATCGTCGCAAAAGTCATAGCGCGGTCATGTGGCGGGCGGCGGAAGACCGTCTCGGTCAGAGCGGAGAGTGATATTTTCTGGTACAAAAATTCCTTGTGCTCTTCTAGCAATCGATTTTTTGCAATGTTGCCAGCAAGCACGTCATAAGCAGCTAGGTCGCCTCGGTTGAACGCAAAAAGGAGATCACGAAGCCAAGCATGAGCCGTGTTGACCAGAGAGTCTAAGATCGGATGAAGAAGGAGCTCCCCAAAATTGTATATGGAGTCGGAGACCAGTGCAGCAACGCTAAGATCATACGCTCGAGATTGGCGCTCATCAGGGTTGAGGTTGGCAAGATCTATGCATGCCAGATATAAGAGAGCATTTTTGTAGTAGGACGCGAACTCAAGTTTGGCCTAATCCAACTCAGTAAGATTACCGTATGAGAACGTTCACGGAAAGGACGCACCTGATAGTAGTCGGCATTGACTCTGTAGAAGGAAGCATGGACGACGGTTTCGACTGAGTCAAATAAATCTAGGATTTTCTCTGCGCAGTCCAACTCCTTCCTTGCCCCTTCATAGTCCTTCAGCTGAAGCTTCACGCCAGCCACGGCGACGGTAGCGTAAACGAAGGCGTCCTGGGATGAAGGCTTGTTGACTTTGTTAGCCAGGGCCGTTAGAAAGGCTAGACGCTCCTGATCATCTAGCAGTCGAGAAAGTCAGCAAGCATAGCGTCATCGAGTGCGATCCAGTTACAAGGTACCTTTACACTGAGTTGCGGCGCTGAGGCCCAGTGTCACGAGCTTCAACTGATTTATCTTTTCTGAGAAGCTCAGCACGAAGGTCTTGTATAGAGGTATTCGCTGCGAAGCCGTTTCAGGATGACTGAAGAACTCCAGAAGGGCGTCCGTCAGTTGATGCCATAACCGACGCTCCCAGTAGTCCTCGAACGACATGACAAGGTGCTGCAGGTCGATTGGAGCGGCATCTCGCTGCTCGGCGAGGAAGTTGGGGATCGTGTCGAGATCCATGCTGGAGACGACCTCAAGTATTTCGAATCGGCCTCGGCGGACGTCTTGACGGAGTGCGAAGTGAAAGGCACTCGGTCGTTGGGTGTTGCGGTCGTTGTCGTTGTTCTGAAGTAGATTCAGTACTCAGTGGGCATACAAAAGAGGCAAGCGGTGAGTGGCAGCTTAATGCAAAGCTTCACCAGCATCTCGCGCAAGCTTCACACTCCAACGGCAGCAGAGCCGCACTTTACTCGCTGGTGCCGCTTTTACGCTCAGCCTATCCGTCCAATGGCTCCCAACCGCAAAAATTTCACTCAAGTATCCCAATCGTCACCCGGTCGTCAACGCTGTCAATTGCACGCATTGTCCCGACTGTGTAGTCCAGTATTCACCATGCAGAAGAGCTGGACTACATCCGCTACTGCCGGCTTGAAAGCCGCCACGAAGTCAACCCGTACGCCAATTGCCGTCGCGCCACGGAGGGGGATCCAGGACATAGCCATCACCAGGACTGGCAAGCCCATTATTCGTGTGCAAGGCGGAAGGTATATCCCAAGCACCCCGGGGCTCCTTCAGTGCATTTAGGAGGGTCTGCTTACCTGTTGGAGCCGAAACAGATCGTCGCTTGGAGGTGATTGAACGAGTTAGTCTGGTACATAAGCTGCTCTAGTTAACGAATTTTTAAAGGCCATACCGCAACTGTCTTTGGTGCTACTGGGTTCCTCGGCCGATATATTGTCGCTAGACTTGGTATGCCCTTAGATCCTCGCGTTCATCCGCCTAGGGCTCCCGAAACTGACCATCCGGTATCACAGCTCGTCAGGGATGCACGGTTGTCGTCCCGTACAGAGAGGAAATGGCGAAACGACATCTGAAGCTCACTGGAGATCTGGGACGGGTTGTTTTCCTGGTAAGGCGTTCCTAGCCATGAGCAAATCTACGCTTGCGGCCCATTGACTAATACTATATGCTTCCTCCGTAGGAGTATGATCTCCGCAACACCCAATCTATAGAAGAAAGTGTACGGCATTCAGACGTAGTCTACAATCTTGTTGGTCGGATGTACCCAACCAAGTAAGCTCAATCTACGATTTGACTTCTGCACCACCATTACGGGTCTCCCACCCACCTCGACGATATGCTCAAGCGCGAATGATCTAGGAACTTCAGTTACGAGGACGTCCATGTGGAAGGTGCGGAGCGCATTGCTAAAGCGGTGGCAAAGTACGATGTCGATAGGTTTATTCATGTTTCGTCATGGAACGCCGATAAGAACTCCCCTTCAGAGTTTTTCCGGACCAAGGCAAGCTGCCTTCCCCCTAGTTACCAGCCGAGCTAGCTCATAATAATATGTAGGGGCGTGGGGAGGAAGTTGTCCGTAGCATCTTCCCAGAAACAACCATTGTCCGACCAGCACCAGCCTTTGGCTTCGAAGATCGTCTCTTGCACAAGCTTGCTGGCATGACTGACCTGTTTACTTCGAATCATATGCAAGAGAGATTCTGGCCAGTACATGTAAGTAATGGCAAATATAGATGCTTTCTTACCTTAATGACAGAGCAAGACAGGCGGATTTAACGGTTTGGTAGGGGATTGACGTTGGACATGCGCTAGAAGTCATGCTTTTCGATGATAGCACAGCCTCGGAGACGTTTGAGCTATATGGACCCAAGAATTACTCCATGGCTGAGATAGCAGAGCTGGTCGACAGAGAAATCGTCAAACATCGTCGGCATATCAACGTGCCAAAACGCCTCCTCAAGCCCATAGCCAAAGCCCTAAATTCATTGCTCTGGTGGCCAACGATTTCTCCGGACGAGGTGGAGAGAGAGTTTATCGACCAAAAAATTGACCCGAACGCAAAGACCTTTAAGGACCTGGGTATTGAGCCAGCTGAGATCGCCAATCTGACTTTCCAATACCTCGTAAGCAGGCCCTTAATCTAAACTCTCCAAGTGCAGCGTGCATGGCTAATCTGTGTGAAAATGATAGCAATCATACCGGAGCGCTGCATTTTATGATCAACCACCAGCTACCGAAAAGGAGAAACGGGAAGAGAAGAAGTATTTACACGTCATCGACGATCAGTAGGGTTACGTCTCGTAGCCTTGTAGTTTCGGGAAAAGGAGAGCGTCCGTTTTCAATGACTTGACCCATTTTGTACATACAAACGTCGGCTCTTGCGAATATGTTCATTGATGTATAGCGTGTGTATGATCCGTTTCCCTGCTTAGTAATAGTCAAGGCAGGAGCCGAGGTTGTGCTGAGATTTCTATTCTACAAATACACTATCTGTGACTCGTACGTAGACAAAACGACGACACAATCTTCTTTGTGCGTGTACCGGAGCCCATCAGATAACAAGCTACTACCACGACCTATGGCGCTCCAATTACCGCATTTGCCGACAGTTGAAAGGTTGAGTGGCTCTGTCATCAGAATACTGGGCGGAAACCCGGGGAAGGTATGATGCGTAGCACACCGCAGAGCGATACATAGCCTCGTGCGCTAATTATTTGCAGTTTACTCTGCAAGGTATCTCGACAGGTACTGAGGAGCCCGGAGGCACAAAGTGTTGACATCTCCAGGGACGAACACATACCTCGTTGGGAGAGGCGCGCGCCGGTTGCTCATTGACACAGGTGATGGAAAGCCCTCGTGGATCCAATCTCTCAGGACAGTTCTGTCGTCTGAGAGGGCGACGGTAGACTCAGCTATCCTCACGCACTGGCACCTAGACCATGTGAGTGGGGTCAAGGATCTTCTGGAGTTCTCGCCGACAACGAAGGTGTACAAGAACGATCCGGACGACGGCCAGCTAGATATTGTGGACGGCCAGCAAATCAAGGTGGAAGGAGCGACGCTCCGCGCCTTCTACTCCCCTGGCCACACGACGGACCACATGGCGCTAGTTTTCGAGGAAGAAGACGCCATGTTCACGGGCGACAATGTCCTCGGCCACGGAACAGCCGTGTTTGACGACCTGGCGAAGTATTTGTTGAGCCTCGAAGCCATGCGGCACCAGTTCTCGGGTCGGGCGTATCCTGGCCATGGCGCCGTCATCGAGGACGGCAGGTCAAAGATTCTCGAATATATCCATCATCGGCAGCTGCGCGAGGACCAGGTGGTCCAGGTGCTAAAAAGCCGAAGAGACGCAGCCAAAGCGGACCAGACTGAGACGAGTGAAGCCGGTTGGACGTCCATGGAGATCGTCAAAGTCATCTACAAGGACGTACCCGAAGAGCTGCATCTGCCAGCAGAGCATGGGATTCTGCAGGTGCTATGGAAGCTGGAAGAGGAGGATAAGGTCACAGAGGATAGCACAAGCAAGAGGTGGAGACCCAATGAGCGAGCAGCACTATAGCGTGTTGCGAGAGGCCAATGCCGGCATAAACCTAACAGCACCATGACAATAGAAAATAGTTTGGCTCTTGCCCGTCAACTAAACGTTCACTAAGCTGAATTAATGGAATCGTCTCTGCTCAGTTCAGTGTAATCCCCAGTTGCTCTTTCTCATTAGGAAAGTCTAGACCCACCAAATGTGGCTTCAGTAAGCGAGTCGTGCCCTATCAGGCACTAGAAATGGTCCAGAGTCAGCAATAAGCTCATATCTGAAGATTAGTCACGGTGCCAGAGTGGTTAATGGGTAAGACTTGAATGTCCAATTCGAGGTATCTTATGGCTTCGGCCGCGCAAGTTCAAATCTTGTCCGTGACGAATTTTATTTTTGTTATTTTTTTCTCTTGGGAGTTGCGCTTACCATCCGCAGCTTAAAATTTTCACACGGTATTCCTTGTTCTGGACCCCAAATCCTGAATCGTTATTGGAGAGATACATGGTTTCAACGCCTCTCTACCTTCCGGCCTCAAGTTGGAAAATCCAAGTCACCTCAGGCACTCCAGGCTTATCCGAAACATCCACCAGACCATTTATGTGACGTGCCTTATTCAGCTTAACATTAAATATTATGGACTCTCCTTGCTCTGACTGACACGACCTTCACCCATATTGCGCAAATAGCCAAACACCGGTTCGCCGAAGAAACCCTCTAAATAGTAAACCTACAGAAACGTCTAAAATGGAACGGAACTGCTTTCCATGGGTCTGTACAGGTCTGCCTTGCGCTCCCGCCGCGTCGCCCAGCCCTTGACAGCAACCACCAGAATCATCCAGGCCATAAGAAATGCCGTAAATCCAACGGTAACTGTAAACACGAACATGGCATCCAGATTATGCTTTTCTAAAGCGGCGACAATATCCTTGGTCTAAATACAGATCTTTAGTGCAATCCGCTCTGCTGGGGAAAAAAGCAAGCCTGGCTGAAAATACTTACACTTGCCATAAAAACAAAACCACCAGACATGAGACAAAAGGATGCAATGAGCTCGGACGGTGGCCTTGAAGGCAAAATCGAAGTCGGGGGGGAAAGAAAGAGGACAACGTATGTGACCGCGCGAGCCAATGCGAAACCAACCAGGAGAGTACCCCACTGGACCAAGTCAGCATTAAATGGTCGAATTTCAAGCTCACCTGTGACTTACCTGCTTGTGAACCATTGTTGACACCATGGAGCTCTGGTGATGTGATTCCATCATCAATCCTAAAAGGAGAATAACAAGACCCGGGATCGGATTCAGCGATACACCGTAGGTCTTAGGTTGAAGCCAGGAATGCTCAGAGCTTGATGGTTCACCATTTGACAAGCTCAGTCGTCTCCCGGAGGGAATAAGCGCGTCGGTATTTAGAAGATCTCGGATCCGTATTGATTCCACGAGCATACCGCACTACGAAGCATCAGTATATTTACCACCATCACTTACACAGTAACACTTACGAGGCCTCCACCAAAGAACATGATCGATATCGAGGCATGTTCCAAATCTTGTGCAGTCCAGGCATCTCCCCAGGCGGCGAGATGTTCGAGAAACACATTTGTCGACCCATAGAGGAAGATTACGAAGGACTCAGTAAACTCGGCAGAAGGTAGAGATGTTTTCCGCGAACCCACCAGTTCCTTCGGAGGCTTGATATTCCACGCCTACGCACAACCAATCATCAGCCCAATGAAAGATAAGAACGGTGTTACACCTACCCAGCCGAGATCCGCAAAACAGCCCATCCACCGCCCCAAAGTCAAGACACCATACCAGAAGAATATCCCACCCTTGATAAAATGAGCAAGGCCGTTGAAAATGCCATTACCTTGCTTGGATACTATCAGTAGAGGGTTGGGGAAGTGAGCGTTGGTGCGCTTCAACTCACCATAATTCCACCATATGTAACAGCTCCGGTACATATACCAACAAACCCTAGCACGAGAATGACGCGATCTACTACACGATAGATGGTGTCGATGATGTGAAGTATTTGCTTGGGTAGGTTGGGAGCCCGTCGCAGAAACATGCTCAGAGCCTTACAATGCAAGAAGTGCCGCTTTTCAAGGCCCGACGCGTCTTCCATCTGATCATAAGGTATTGAAAAATGTGGTAGCTGGTGCTGGCGTCCCTCAGACACAGGTGACAGTGAATGGCTTCTGAGTGAAGAGGATGCCCTCTCGGTCCCCTGCCCACTATCGTTTGACCGCCGACGGCGTGCATCGTCTTCATGATGAATGCGTTGATGCGCCTCCAACGCCTCTCTCGATATTAGTATTAACGACGCCCCTTCTTCCGAGTAAACGCTGCCCTTAATCCATCCGGCGGAGTATGAGCTAATGAAACCCATGAGAAATTGTCCCCCCACGATCCAAGTCAGCGCCCAGCCAATTTTATGGTGAGCGTTATTCGGGTATAAGTCAGGGGTTCTCGCATTGTACACCGTTCCCAGCAGAACCCCGAATGCGTTGATCACGAAGAAAATTATTTGAACTGTCCTGCGGACATGTGACCGAGCTATGCTCAACATAACACCTACATCGATGTTCAGCCACCTGCTGACCAATAGAGGTTGCCAATATGAAGCACATACCCACAGGAAGCACAAACACCCATCCAAGCGCCATGAGAAAGACATGCGCCCAAATCAAAAGAGGCTCTGTGGGATATTCAAAGTAACTCGTAGGTGAACCGATCTTCGCAGACGTAGGGGAGCTGCCGAGAGACAAGCCCATACCATCCATCTCGGAAGCCACATGTCCGTGATCATCGTGAGCGAATGCGACCTGCAGAGGCAGCGTCTCCACCAGGAGCACTACAGAGACAGCTCTGATGATGCCACGGCGAATCTGCATGTAGGGTGGCACTCGGATGCTAGGACAGGGCTAAGAGCGGAATATTTCTAGAAGGAAACTGTCAAGATCGAACCTACTGTCCGTTGAAGCGGCTGTGGTGTAGTACATGCTACCTATGTAAACGGAACAGACAGACAAAGGCGAGATGGAGGTAATATACGGAAGCGGAAGTGGACGGGAGCTGTTCGCGCATGCTGCCACTCATTCAAGTAATGTATGCCGTCACATAAAGGCCGCCCCACCGCAAGCAGACACCCCTGGGCGACAGCCACAGGATGGTGGAGGGGCTAAACTAGAACTAGAATAGTGCTGGACCAATGCTGGACCAATGCTGGATCAATGCTGGATCAATGCTGGATCAGTGCTGGAATGGGTTTTTGCCATTCAAAACGCTAGGGTACGCAGATATGTCAGCACTTCGGCACTCAGCGGCGAGGAGTGGGCATCGGAGATACTCATATGACCACGGGGCGTTCCTTACCTAACTTGGCGAGGGACTCCAATGCATGCGTGCATATCGAGCAAGTATGGTGTATGGGCGGCATGTAACCTCATATTCCATACACACGAACGCGAGTACGATACTGTCGACGAGGTAGACAGACAGCCTACACTACCGTGGCAGCCCGACGAACGCAAGCATGGCGCCACACGAATCGTCAGATACGAACAGACGGTTTCTTCGTTTCTTCACTACTCCACGACTACTCCTCGGGATGACGGGGCACAGAATATGGCATAAGCTGCATTCATATTAATCATGTCGATGCGAGCGAGTGACGTTGGGAGCGGGATTCCGTTTAGTCCGAGACTCCGTTGTCCACGGCGTTTCTTTTTCAGCCCTCTCGGGTGGCTTGGCGACATGGAACAACCAAATTGTCCCATGTGGGTGTCTCATGGCAAAGTGCGAAAGTCGTATCTACTACACTCCACATATGTATGTATCCAGTAATTACCTGTGCAGCATGTCGGACACCGGACGTCGGACGTCAGTATACAGAGTATGACATGTCAACTGCGAGCGAGGGTGCGCCCGACTTCCTACCAGGACCGTCTTCTGGTGATCCTCTCGAGCAGCGTCGCAGTCAAAGCTCATAAGTTCAAATACGCACAACAACACATCCAACACGACTGTTTGACATATGCAGCAGAATCGCTAACGGATAGGAAGCCACTCCGCAAGACGACCGGCGTTTTATCAAAGTGGGCTCTTTGTCTTGGTTGGTCCCGCATCAGCCCGTGTCCGAGCATCGGACAGAAAGATTTCGCATCAATGATTAATTAACGTCATGAGGTAAATTGCGAGTAGGACAGCCTGCTGGGTAAAAAAAAAGAAGCTTCGTCGTGATTCCGCTGCATCCGGCGGTGGTCTTGGCAAGCCCTGCACAAGCAAAAGACCGGAGGCAAGTGGTACGACGGCACAGACAGGAATGTCCGATGCCCATGTGCGACAAGTGCGGCCTCTAGATACCGCTGCTGCCAAATCCAACTCAATCGCCCCCCTCCCAAGACCCAACCCCCGTCACTTAGCGAATATCTCATCCATTCCGCCTGAAGAGTCATTGGATTCTCGCGCAGGAATAGCTTCACCGCCATTGCCATGGATCACATTCAAAGTTAGCGTAGCATCTGAATTCGTTGCTCAACCCATTGGCATGGCGTGGTTCAAAGTTCGTCGCCCGAAGGCCGACCTGCCTATGCAACTTTGTGACAAGGCTCTCCATTCTCTCCCCTGTGCAGACGATCAGTTGAAATGGAGGTCTTGACCCCTCGGGAACTGTTGTGCCCGACTTGACCAACACTTCATTGGTTGGAGATTGTCCATGGACTTTCGTGAGCCAACGCACAGTAAGGGCAGCTGCGATCAATGTCCTTTAGTCAGACTGCAAATCCCGTGCTTGCGCTCTATTACAGGAGGCATGGTACAACGCTGGAGTGGCCTGGGGCAGGAAACAGGGAAGTGTGAGTCACCTTTAGTTTGGCAGTCCGCACTGAGGAACGGTGGATCGCATATAATTCGATCAAATGTGCCTTTCAGATAAGCTTCGTCCGCAAGTTAGCAAGACAGGGTTTGCCGAAGAGAAACATAGGCGTCTCATACAAGGTAGGCGAGTGGGATTCTCAAAGTCGTAGTGGATGAACTCCTTGAAAATGTCGAAGCGCTTGTCGTACTCGAGGAGGTAGACCTTGGGAGACGCGGAGATCCCAATAGACGCCTGAATATGGTTCAATGTTCAGTAAGATTATACTATCGGAGACGGAGAACGACTCACCACGAGTCGTTTGAGTTGTATGAAGACACTTGGCGCGGATATTATTCCAACAGTGCATTCACTTGTCAAGCCTCTGAAAAGTTGTTTTGCTAGAACTATAGCTGTCTCATCGGCATACTGGATGCACGCTCAGTTAAATAAACGTCCCAATAGCATTTAGGACCAGCGTGGGCCGGCAGTGAGTACGCACCCAGAATTGGCTGGCGTTCCAGTCTTCTTGAAAAAGCTCCATGGTGAGTGACGAGAGGTCGGCGTCCCGATCGGCTTGAGCCTTAAGGTCTTCGAACTGCTTTTGACGGCCATCACGTTCCTGATAGAATTGTGTTAACGCTTCGAGTGTACTCGCCGAGAGCCCACTGGAGCCAAGGTTAGCTCCTTGGAACTGCACAGGCATGGGAGGTTATACAGTGGTTCGTCGTCATCTTCCCTTGCTGTGGCCATTAGAAGTCCAACCAAGCAGAAGTTAAGGGCGATGGGTCGTCGCGAATGCAACTGTGTAAAGCTGAAGTTGTTAAAGGTTTCCCCGCGATAAATAATACCTTTGCAGGTCAAAGAATGTGGTCGTTCAACATGCCGTAGAAAAAAAATTGGATTGGTCGCTTCTGGATATGCACTTCCCTGGAGTGCAGAAGCAAGCATGGCGCAGCTCGCCTAGAGTAGAGAGAGCATCAGCTTGGAGACTTATACTACGTTTCAGCCTCAATTCCATGATCAAATTTGGAGATTTGGAAAGACAGTTCTCTCTGTCCTTTCTACTTCTACTTCTTCAAGACTATTCTACATACACGCTCAAGGTAGCCCTAGTACTACGCCTTGGAGTTCACCACGGCATCAAAAAGGGGGCTGAGGACTTCTTTAACTTAAGGTCCGAACGATATAAAACAGTAAGTATGCATCAGCGGACAAAACCTCTTGTTCCGAGGCAAGAGTGACTTTACTATCGTCGAAACGAAACCACTAAAATCAGTCAGAATTTACATCTCGTACACTGCATCCCGAAGAGTGATTCTCATACCTGTCTACCTTCACGGGCGTACGAGATATAGTGGCCCGTGTCAATAGTCCCCAAGTGTACGATAACTCCTAAAAGGTCATACATTTCTGAGCCTGCAGCACCTGACCTCCTAGACCGTGCGGTATAGGGAAATGCATCAAGTTGAAGCGGAAATTGGACCTTGTAATCCAGCTTCGATGATGCCGACGACACATTTGCAAACCTCTGTAGGAAGCAGTCAGGTTGCCATTTCGGTGAGTCTCATGAACGGCCCGGGGTATCTCTCACCTTTAGCTGGAGGCAAAGAACAGATGGAAGCCGGCTGAGACTAAGCTGTTTCGTAGCTCCGAGTCCCGTCGCTGAGCAACTCTCACAGCTATAGCTATTTAGCTTTTCGGGGCTTGTGAATCTATCGAAACATCCATGGAGATCCTGCATTGGAGCTTGGCTCAGAAGGTCCAGTTCCGCCAAATCGTTCTTCCCTTGCAGTTCCAAATTCAATTCCATCACGGGATCCACCGCAGTCGTCACATTGTGGCAGTTTTCGCATGTTACGTCGCTTTGCAACTTACCGTAGAAAGACTTGTGAATGATACATCCACACATTTCTTCCGCGCTCCACTCAGATCTACCACCAGCTGAAGCATGAATCTGCCCCAGAACGAAGTGAAGATACTCGTGTGCGTCCTGCATTTCGTTGCCAGCCTGTTCCCGAAAGAGTCCCTAGGAACGTCCTATCTTAGCTGGACAAAGTCATAACATGATCTAAGCGCTATGTACCTGTTGGGACAGCCAGGATTTCGCAAGAATGTCCACAGCTCCGAATCCTCCTATGTCACTGCTTGCAAAGAATTCAGTGAAAACTTCATCCATGGAACAGCTTAGACAATTCTCGACGTCGCATTTGGTAGAATCGTGGCCATCGGCAAGATAGAAATTCCGGATGATTGGGTTGTGGATCAAAGTTTGAATGATGACACTCATGAAACATGTCTGCCCCATATTATAAAGGCCCCTAAGTCCGGTAGCACGGCACGGAGCCAACAGGGTGTTTGAATCAAGATATCTGACTTCATCAGGAGACAGAGGCGAATCATCTAGCTTTCTTCTCTTGCTTCCGGCTTAAAAAGGTTCAGCGTAAGCGGCTACTTGTGGGTGTCTCTCTTTCGCGCATACCTATAGCGGTTTGTCTTCTCGCCAGTCTCAACTCTTCCAGGGTTGGATCATAAACAAAATCACGGCATAGGTGGCAGTACATACAGCCTGTTTTGGAGTCGATAGCTAAACACTAGAATGAGCACGTTGATTGCATGAGCTTGAGGAGAGGCGGCTCTGTCCATACCGAATATGTGTTGCTTGAGCTTTGAATGCGTGTGACTGTCCCTGGCGTTGCTAATGTAACCGCATTGCAGGCAGAGGTGAGTCGACTTGAGAGATGTCACAGATGCTCCGTCATCACGCTCAAAGAGCCTATACGATTGCGAGATGACCTTCGGTTTTTCTGTGAGAGCTTCCAGGAGCATCACATAGTGCTTGATCGTCTGCGCTCGTGTGTTTGGACTTTGCGTTAGCAGTCTCTGGAGATGGTCTGCGACTCATCAGTTAGCGACCTTATGCGCACACGACATGACGTGAGGGCATATTGTACATACCGCACCCGTATGCAGGAGCCGCTGACCAGAGCGAGCTTTTGATCCTCTTGTTTGCTTTGGGGGATGCTGTAGACTTTGCAAAATCCATTGCTGAACAAAGTGTCTGTGGGTGTAAGAAGAGTACTTTGGAAAGAGTGTAACAGGAAGAGCAGAAGCTCCCACGGGATGAAGAGGGGAAAGATATACTTTGTTGTAGATTTTTCAGGTTGCTTAATGTCTGTATGTGAGAGACGTCCAAAATATCAATTAAGTCGTGCGTGGCCCATTTATTTAAGCTAGTGAACCGTGCACTGTGGCTTTCGCCTATTGTTTCCATGCATCGAATAGAACGCGTGCAGGTGGTTGCATCGCGGCAAGTTAATAGTTCTGCCGTCAAGACCGACAATAGGCGGAGGCACGGGAAACGATAATGCGCATTGGCGAGAGTTACATATGTACAATGATGTACTTGCTCAAGCAGAGAAATTGCCATCCATCGCACCGCCCAAAGCATAAACAGACTACGCATGTCGACGTGCTCATCTGCATCTAGCCTCGGCCATCTCGTCAGGGCGCCAGTCTCGCTGGTCCGTGTCCATGGCCGGAGCCCTTCTCCACCCAACGCAATATGCACGTGCGACCACAGTGAAGACTATCCACAGATCCATTTCAAACTTGCACACCTTTAGCAGTCCAGCTTAAATTGAACTCATCTAACACCACGACCCTTTGCCCTTGCCAATCCACTGCCTCGAGTACCGCGTCCCGTGCCCCTACCTAACCCCCCACGACAGGGATTTCCAACGTTGCCACGAGGAAGTCCACCAGTGACTTTCGACGACGGTGCTGGTGTGGAGAATTTTGCTGCTGTTTTCGACGAAGTCGGTGGGTTATCTACGAATGAAGTATCGGTAGTCCTGTAACAAGACAGCCACGTTAGAGGCCAACGCTACATTGCTTGGCAACCACGCCAGAAGCCGTCACAAGGAACTAACATGAAAGTGGCCTCCGTATCGAAGTCTAGACGGAGCTTGTCCGAGCCGACTGATCGGCCTACGCATTCATTAGAATCAAGGCTATCTATGGATAGTAGATGACCACACACTTAAGGAATCGTCTTGATATCGTGCCCTCTTAAAGGAATCTGCAATTGGTGCCTATTCTGATGTCTCAGCTTACAGCTATATAAAGCAGGGTCGTGCGTCAACGAGGGGTTATATGCCTCCGGAAAATCTACGCAAAACGCGTTCATATTAAGCCCATATAGGAAGCTCGCAAAGCTCTCACTAAAACGCGCCAAACTATCATGCATCAATTGAAGATGCATGAAGTTTGCCTCCAGGTCGGCCATTGAATCTGACAGCTCAGCAAAAGCTGGCTCCAGTGACTCGAGGGGAAACTGTGAAGAGTCTCCGGCAATGGGTCGGCCGGTAGCAGTTCTGCCTTCACGGAGCGAGGAACGGGACGACGGTCGAAGGGGTGTCGTTGGTCTTGACGAAGGGCGCCGATTGCGCGACGACGAACGCTGTGCGCTGCTACCGTGGACTGGTGTGGTAGATTGGGACATGGTTGTCGCAGCGGTTCAGACTGCGGACTTCTGAGAGCAGTAATATATCGAAGATACGATCAAGACGTTACCAGATGAAAGGTCGGATGAGAGGCATCGAGAGGGCAGATGACGGTGGGCTGGGAGATTGGCCGGTACGGAGGCGTAGCCCATAAGTCACACACGCATGCCGCTTTTAGGGTCGATCTCAGTTGCTGCCGCAACAGTTAAGGCGATTCCCTAGTTCAGTTGCTCCGCCAACTCCCGTGCCTAGAAGAAGCCTAATGCTCGGGCACCAAGCGCTCAACTCCAGTTATCTAAAAGCGGCGGGTGTATTTGTTAAAAGCGGCATGCGTGCATAAATTTTAGCTACGCCTCCGTAGAGGCTTAACTATCTATGGCGTGTGGAACAAACAGGCAAAGAAGTCGTGTTAGTTTGTGCTCATGTTTTTGCGCTGCGCACATTGGTTGCTGCACGCAACCAGCACGAAGAGTATGTACTCTAGTAGCCGGCGAAAGTAATGTTAGTCCGAATTTAAGCGACGTCGCCATTTTATGATTTCGCGATCCTCAAAACAACGCGACAATAGGTGCGCCCTCAACTCCTCGACGATCTCAACTGACCCAGGACCAGCGCCTGCGAGCGCAAAAGTTGCGTGAAGCTGGCTGGAAATACTCTGATATTTCCAGGCAAATAGGGATTAGCTTGCGGCAGGTTCAAACCGCCTGCACAAGCCGGACGACTCCTAAAAAACAAGGGTATCGGTAAGCCCACAGGGTACTTTGGTAACCCTACAGGCATTTTAGTAGGCCCACAGGGCGATTGGTAACCCCACAGGGATATATCCGTTGGTAGTAAAACGCGACGTTAACATTAACTAGATACAAAAACTAAGATGCAGAGGCATTTTCTATCATATTTCCACCTTGCTGAGCACTTCTGAGTCTACCTCGGGTATGTGCTCAGACTGGAAGCTCTGTGCGCTTAAATGCAGAAGGTTCTCGGTGAGTAGATGATGCAGCCAGTCGAGAACAAGCTGCACGATTGAGTGGCCGTGTTCGATTGAGGTTCTGCTTAGCACTAGGCCTGCTTCTAACCTGTGCAATTGCTGGTTCCAAGACTAAAGGCATAGCTTCGCTTCGTGGTACTGGATTGTACTGCCAGTGTAGAAGTATATTTTCGGGGGTAAGTACTCCAGTTTCGCGAAGGCGCTCCTGAATTCGATGGGCGCAAGGTAGTCCCATAGCCATAGAGTATTTTGATGTGCAGAGAGGTAATGTTTCTGGCTTAATTAAGTGATAACGCTGATCCCAGATCTGCCCTAACGCATAGTTGGATACACGGCCGAGGAGTTGACTAAAGAGAGGATGTCTAGCCTAGTGTGGTGTTCTAGTCTGGTCTTTCACAAGGTTTCTATCGTACTGTGCATATTGATTTCATAGCAAAATAGTGATCTTGTTGAATACCATGTGTAGATCACCTGTTGATATCTGCAAATACTTCTTAAGAATATCATGTGCTCCCTCTACCCTAGAAGTAGTGCGATTTCTGAAGTATAAGTGTAAATCAGCATAAACTTGAATTAAAGAGAGCTTGAAATTATCAAGCCAAGTCTCTTTAACATACTGAACTAACTCTGGAACCTGTAGATCATATGTATCCTGTAGTCAATTCCAGTTTTCATCGTATCTGTCAATAGTAGTACTATTGATTACTGCTATCCACATACAAAGAAAGGCTATGTTTTCATCTACTATGTCAAAGGCTTTGATTGTCTTCTTCTGCACATTCTTCTCAATATGCCAAATATAAAGCAGCTGTAGTACTCCTGGAAACACTATACAGAGCGTATTAACCAGAACTAGCTATCAGGGCCAGCCTTAAGGCCAACTCTTTTCAGATTGCTAAAACAATGTAAACAACATCGAGCCGAACGCCGAACACTGTCACAATGACGTCACAAGGCTTGAGGATAATGGTTAACAGTATATAGAGGCTCAGCACTGCTATGTGCAATGGATTGATTTCCAATAGCTTCAGAACATCAATTTCTAGTATAGAACTAATCATTGCTTCTGGAAGAAGTAGCTTTCTGGATTTACATATATACATCTCTCGGCGCGCTAACCGCATATAGTGCGACAGTGTACCACTGCTGAGCTACAACCATAGTCCTCGCCCCTTAAAGCTCCATATTACACTAATTCCTTATCAGTGAGAAAGATCTCTATCTGCATATCTGGTAAATAGAGAGATTTTAACTGTTCTAATACCCATATATAGTCCTCTTCTCTTTCTTGTAGCAGAAAGTAAAATGCAATATAGTAAGATAAGTTTAGACAAGTAGTTCCAATAATAATAAGCAAAAACTTCTTGAAATATTTGGTTTTGTATGTGTAATCAAGAAGAATAGCACTGGAATGCTGCTGAAACAATTGAATACTATGTGGATGAGTAAAGAATAAATTTGTAACACAATTTATTTTATCTGTTCAATAGTTTGAAATATAGTTGCTCTTAAATAACTGATCAATCAGAGACCTCGTAGAAGTCTTGCCACCCAATTCCCGAGCTCTAATTTCCTCACGTATATTATAGACATCAAATACAAGGATAAAATGATCTGAACACTCTCAAATCGTCAATATAATTTCTCGCAGTACTGATCCAGAGGCAGTAAAAGTATTAATTTGCTGTATAATTTTGTGAAATAGTCTACGTTGAATTGGATATATAATTGCTGCGCTTGCACTATGATTATGATTAGGGTTTCTAACTTTAATTGTTCAGATATCATTTTTGAAGTTTGTGTAGACAGAAAATAGATAATCTATAACCCTTAATGCAGTGTTTCGAAGCTGATTTGTATTATTTAGACCATGTCAAGCCTTATACTTGCCCCCGCAATCACATTGAAAGTAAATAGCCTCATCTTTAAGGTTGAATTGTTAAATAGTAATGATATAGCTATTTGCTTTTGTATGTTCCTGCAAGCTATCTTATAGAGTCTAACAGCTGAAGTACTTTACAGCTTCAGAGGGTGATACGAGACTCATAGTAAAGGTAATCGGTAATATAGAAAGTATGGTTTGAGAAGAAGAAAAGGCAGTGAAAAAGTTTTTCATGATAATATGAAGTTCCCCTATGAGGTTACTAATCACTTTGTAGGCTTACGAAAATTCCTGTAGGATTACTAAAGTACCCTGTAGGTTAATCAATACCCAAAAACAAAAAGGCTGACTATTTTTTCAGATGAATAATGATCAAATTCCAGTTGCATTAGAGTAGAATATTAATAAAAATGTTATTTGTTACACTTTTAAAGTACGGAGGTCACAGCCAAAAGACTTCAAACCCTTTACTTAGTGAGGTGTCCACCTATATCATGACCCCAACCGAAAACTTTACGTACTGAGGATGCAACTATACTTAGGGGATAGGGGTAAATGTTTGCTCCCTGGCATCACCAATCTCACGTGAGAATCACCACCCAGTCTATTTTCCCCTAGAATTTTTGCTAAGAATTTTCTTCTTAAAATATCAGCAATAAAGTTGAAAGAACATCAAGAAGATTATTTCCCAGAGGCAAAAAATTGCGAAACTACTTATGATAAGTGTCTTGAAGTTATTACTCTATGAAAACATGCTAATAAATCCTGGAAACAAATTGCAACAATTATAAAGCTCAACAAATCTACATATTAGCAAATCTGGACACGATACTTAGAAATAGGCACTCTCTCAAACTAACCATGATCTGGACGTCTTTTAATCTTTATAGAAGCTTTAAAGTAACAGCTTATTACTTTTATTACAAGTAATAAACGAACTCAATGACAATCTTAGAAAGAAATTTTATATGAGATAGGACTTCAATATAGTGATAAGTTAATTAAAGTTATAGTAAAAACAGTACTGCAATATCTTATTAGTTTATAAATTTATTTTACACTTTTTTTTTTACATGAAATATGATTTTTGATTTTAGTTCTAATTCTCAATATTCTTTAAGAGGAGGAGGGCAGAGATTTTTTTTCTGTCTTCCAAATAATCCCTGTCACATCTATGCACGTCATCACTGGGATCGAGGGAGGCAGAGACTATCTTTCACCCCCTAAGTACAATATGTCTTTAGAATTAACTAAACACAATAAAATATGTACAATTGCATATACTAGTAAACTTACTTCCTGTGCTTCTTCCTACCCTCTGCACTGTGCTCTCTGCCTTCTCTATACTCATTTCCACTACCTAACCTAATTACTTCTTAGATATAACGAGGTATTCTTTCTATCTAGGCTTGTATGCGCTTTTGCTCTAACTTGAACTATGTTTCTTGCCACTTATACTCTATAAGTATTCAATACCTAGGAGCACCCTTTTGTATGGTTTTCTCTTAAGGTGATTTCAACAAATTTTAATTGCATTCAAGTTAAGAGAATTTCCTAATACCTAAATTGCTTTACTCTAAACTTCTTAAATACATACTCTTGATAAAGACTTGCATACACAAGAGTCTTATCTTCTTGTACGGTAATACCTAGTCAAATTTTTTTACATTCTTATGTAAATGGTAATAACTTTAGCTTAAAAATAACTTTTTGGTATCTATACCAAATAATTCCCTTTCCAGAACCTTGTTCTATCTTTTCTGTCTGTTTAGTAAACTTCCATTCTGGTTTGTATTTATGTATTAGCTATCTTAATTTTGCACATTGTTTTGCTATTTGTATTTCCTATTGTTATTGTGCATAAGATTTAATAATCTCATTTAAATTGTTAATTTCTTCTTTTGCCTTCTTTTTCTCTATAGTAGTTTCTGCCTTCTAAATATATATTAATTTTTTTTAATTATATGAAAAGTAATCTCAAAATATAAATTCTAAACATTTTTTCTATTTTCTACTAATATAAGTCTTGTGAAATTTTTTATCTACTGTTCTTTACACTTATATTTCTTTTTAGTGATATCCTAATATTATACTTATTTCATCTATCTATATAACATTCTTCTACTTTTTCAACTTTCAATCTTTATATCTCAAAGTAAATTGAAGTCAAACGTCTCTTATCTCTTAAGTAAACTTAGGTTTTCAAAATAGTTTTTATTTTGTCATCATTGATTCTTGAAGTATTTGATATGTAGTTCTTGCAAAAACTCTGATTAACCAACGTAACTCTTCAAATTACTTTTCTTTACCTTTATGACTTTTTCGTACATTTTCTAATAACTTTTTCTTTTTTCTTTCACTAGCTACTTTAGTTCGTCTAAAGTATAATGCATTCTCTACAAACTCCATTTTGAGAGCATGAAATTATGTGAAGTTATAGCTACAAATACAAACTTTTTTTTTAAGTCAAAAATTAGTCTTCTAGAGAGACCAGTAATCTTTATCATACGTTTAACTGTAATACTTTCTTCAGGCAATATAAGTACTTAAATGCATATAGCGATATCATACTTTTTACA